>WFAB01002217.1:2500-50498 GCA_018977245.1 Lethenteron camtschaticum
TCGTTCGCTCGCTCGCTCGTTCGCTCACTCGTTCGCTCGCTCGACTACTCGCTCGCCGACCACTCGCTCACCTACTCGCTCACCCACTCACTCGCTCACTTACTCGCTCGCTCACCACTCGCTCACTCACTCGCTTACCTACTCGCTCGCTCACCCACTCACTCGCTTACCTACTCGCTCGCTCGCTCACCTACTCACTCGCTCACTCACTCGCTTACCTACTCGCTCGCTCACCCACTCGCTTACCTACTCGCTCGCTCACCCACTCGCTCACCCACTCGCTCACCTACTCGCTCACCCACTCACTCGCTGAACCTGCAGCGACGGGCTGCGCTCCACTCCGCTGCACCGTGCAGCCGCTCAGGGTCACTGCTGCTGCTGCTGCACGGAGCCTCCAGCAACCTGCAGGACGCGCAGGGCAACACGCCACTGTGCGTGACGCTCGCTCGCTCGCTCAACCGCTCGCTCGTTCGCTCGACCGCTCACTCGCTCCCTTACCCACTCACTCACCCGCTCGCTCACCCGCTCGCTCACCTACTCACTCACCTACTCGCTCACTCACTCACCCACTCGCCTACCCACTCGCTCACCCGCTCACTCACCTACTCACTCGCTCACCCGCTCGCTCACCTACTCACTCGCTCACCTACTCACTCGCTCACTCACCCACTCGCCTACCCACTCGCTCACCCGCTCACTCACCTACTCACTCGCTCACCCGCTCGCTCACCTACTCACTCGCTCACCTACTCACTCGCTCACTCACCCACTCGCCTACCCACTCGCTCACCCGCTCGCTCACCCGCTCGCTCACCTACTCACTCGCTCACCTACTCACTCGCTCACTCACCCACTCGCCTACCCGCTCGCTCACCGCTCGCTCACCTACTCACTCGCTCACCCGCTCGCTCACCTACTCACTCGCTCACCTACTCATTCGCTCACTCACCCACTCGCCTACCCACTCGCTCACCCGCTCGCTCACCTACTCACTCGCTCACCGCTCGCTCACCTACTCACTCGCTCACTCACTCGCTCACTCACCCGCTCGCTCACCCACTCGCTCACCCACTCGCTCACCACTCACTCCCTGCCTCGCTCACCCACTCGCTCACTCACTCGCTCACCCACTCGCTCACCACTCACTCGCTCACCTACTCACTCGCTCACCCACTCACCTACTCGCTCACTCACCCACTCACTCGCTGAACCTGCAGCGACGGGCTACGCTCCACTCCGCTGCACCGTGCAGCCGCTCAGGGTCACAGCTGCTGTTGCAGCACGGAGCCTGCAGCAACCTGCAGGACGCGCAGGGCAACACGCCACTGTGCGTGACGCTCGCTCACCCGCTCGCACACCCACTCGCTCACCCACTCGCTCGCTCACCGCCCGTTCGCCCGCCCGCTCGCCCACCCACTCGCTCACACGCTCACCCACCCACTCGCTCACACGCTCGCCCACCTACTCGCTCACTCATCCACTCGCTCACCCACTCGCTCACCCACTCGCCCGCTCACCCACTCGCCCACTCACTCGCTCACCTACTCACTCGCTCACCGCTCACTCGCCCGCTCGCTCACCACTCGCCTACTCATTTGTCTATGTCTCTCTGTCTCCGCCTCTCCCCGCAGCCACCTGGCGTGCGAGGAGGAGCGCACCGACGTGGCCCAGCTGCTGCTGGTGCACGGCGCCAGCGTCGACGTCGCAAACCGCGAGGGCCTCACGCCGCTGCAGGTGGCGCCAAGGGCCTCGCCACGCTGCTCCGCAGGGCGCTGTGCCCCCCACACAAAGCTAAAGCCCCCCCCCGCCCCCCAGCAGCAAGCGGACGGACAATTCCACGTTGCCGTGGCGAGGGCCGGTCCTGGCTGAAGATTTGTTTTATTTTACGACGGAAGGGCCGTGTGTCCCCGTGTACCCCGTGTCTCACCGTGTCTCACCGTGTCTCACCGTGTCTCCCGTGTCTCCCGTGTCTCTGTGTCCCCGTGTCTCCCCCGTGTCTCACGTGTCTCCCCGTGTCTCTACCGTGTCTCCCGTGTCTCCGTGTTCGTGTCTCCCCCGTGTCCTACCGTGTCTCCGTGTCTCCTCTCCCGTGTCTCTGCCGTGTCTCTCTCACCGTGTCTCACCGTGTCCCCCCGTGTACCCCGTGTCCCCCGTGTCCCCCGTGTCTCACCGTGTCTCCCGTGTCCCCCCGTGTACCCCGTGTCTCACCGTGTCCCCCGTGTCCCCCCGTGTCCCTCCATGTCCCCCGTGTCTCCCCGTGTCTCCCCCGTGTCCCCCGTGTCTCCCCCGTGTCCCCACGTGACCCCACGTGTCCCGCAAGGATGCGGCTGCTCTCCGTAGCTTCTTGTCCAGACGCGACGTGAACATCGGACACGTGATCGCCGGCTCATCATCACCATCGTCATCACCACCATCATCACCAACATCATCACCATCATCATCGTCATCACCACCATCATCACCACCATCAACACCACCATCAACACCACCACTATCATCATCATCACCATCACCACCATCATCATCACCACCATCTTCATCACCACCATCATCACCCTCATCTTCATCACACACCATCATCACCAGCGATCGTCATCACCACCATCGTCATCATCGTCATCACCATCATCATCACCACCATCATCATCACCATCATCATCACCATCATCACCACCACATCACCACCATCATCACCACCATCATCATCACCACCATCATCACCACCATCATCACCACCATCATCACCACCATCATCCTCACCATCTTCACATCAACACCATCACCACCATCATCATCATCACCATCTTCACATCATCACACCACCATCTTCATCATCACCATGGCGTCACCACCATCATCATCACCATCGTCATCATCACCACCATCATCTTCACCATCAACATCTTCACCACCACCATCATCTTCATCATCATCTTCATCACCACCACCATCTTCACCATCACTGTCATCATCACCACCATCATCATCTTCATCCTCACCACCATCATCACCACCACCATCATCACCACCACCGTCATCACCACCACCATCACCACCACCATCATCACCACCACCGTCATCACCACCACTGTCATCACCGTCGCATCTAAATGTATAAAATTTATAGCAGCGGCAGCCACATTGCTCTTAAACGCGCGACGTCGATTCTACATGGAGAGGGGGAAACTCCGGAGGCCCCGGAGAGAAATCCACACCACACGGGGAGAGACACACGCAGACTCCAGACACACACAGCAGCAAGCATCGTCGGGGTCGGGATCGAACCCACGACCTACTGTAGACCAGGCGAGGTAGTCAACATTTCCTAGCCACCGTGATGATGAGAGAGACGCAAACTCCAAATATACAGCAGCAAGCATCGTCAGCGTCGGGATCGAACCCACGACCTCCTGTACACCAGGCGAGGTAGTTAACATCTCCTAGCCACCGTGATGACAGATATACAGCAGCAGGCATCATCAGAGTCGGGATCGAACCCACGACCTCCTGTACACCAGGCGAGGTAGTCAACATCTCCTAGCCACCGTGATGACAGATATACAGCAGCAGGCATCATCAGAGTCGGGATCGAACCCACGACCTCCTGCGTACCAGGCGAGGTAGTCAACATCTCCTAGCCACCGTGATGATGATGACAGAGAGAAGCAGACTCCAAATATACAGCAGCAGGCGTCAGCGTCGGGATCGAACCCACGACTCCTGTACACCAGGCGAGGTAGTTAACATCTCCTAGCCACCGTGATGACAGATATACAGCAGCAGGCATCATCAGAGTCGGGATCGAACCCACGACCTCCTGTACACCAGGCGAGGTAGTTAACATCTCTTAGCCAACGTGATGCTACACAGCCGGATACGACAAATTGCTTAACCTTAAACACCCGGTCGTTCATGAAAATTGAAGGCAGTATAGTACTATAGTAATAGTGCTGGATGAAGCTACTGTGGGGCCTATTGATGTTATAAAGGAGCCCTAAATAAATAAATAACACTGATGTGTAACTTGTCTTGTTTCATTTTGCTATACAGCCTAGAACATACGACAGATCGCTACCCTTAAACACCCGCTCGTTCGTAAAAGTCCAAGGGCGGTACAGTACTATAGCAATAGAGCAAGTGCAGAATCACCGAACCGGGAATTGATAGTTTTGTGCGCGGTCCCCGTAGCGTCTGTAGCTGCTACATATGCAGCTACTTGTGCTACTAGGGTAGTAAGACACTGATTAGTAGAATGTGTAGCTACTTGTGTTACTAGGATAGTAAGACACTGATTAGTAGAATGTGCAGCTACTTGTGTTACTAGGGTAGTAAGACACTGATTAGTAGAATGTGTAGCTACTTGTGTTACTAGGATAGTAAGACACTGATTAGTAGAATGTGTAGCTACTTGTGCTACTAGGGTAGTAAGACACTGATTAGTAGAATGTGTAGCTACTTGTGCTACTAGGATAGTAAGACACTGATTAGTAGAATGTGTAGCTACTTGTGCTACTAGGATAGTAAGACACTGATTAGTAGAATGTGTAGCTACTTGTGTTACTAGGGTAGTAAGACACTGATTAGTAGAATGTGGAGCTACTTGTGCTACTAGGATAGTAAGACACTGATTAGTAGAATGTGTAGCTACTTGTGCTACTAGGATAGTAAGACACTGATTAGTAGATGTGTAGCTACTTGTGCTACTAGGATAGTAAGACACTGATTAGTAGAATGTGGAGCTACTTGTGTTACTAGGATAGTAAGACACTGATTAGTAGAATGTGTAGCTACTTGTGCTACTAGGGTAGTAAGACACTGATTATCTTCTTGTTTCTTTCGGTAAAGTCACGTAGAAGGGAAGTAATAAAATAATAAAAATAAAACATAATAAAACAATTCTCACGACGTTTCGGCTACAACGCAAGCAGCCGTCTTCAGGTGAAGAATGAGACACTACCAAACTAGGAGCTTATATATAAGCTGATTGGGGGTTGAAGAGCGCCTTAACAAAANCCCCAATGCGCTATTATAACCCCCAATGCAGCTTATATATAAGCTCCTAGTTTGGTAGTGTCTCATTCTTCACCTGAAGACGGCTGCTTGCGTTGTAGCCGAAACGTCGTGAGAATTGTTTTATTATGTTTATTTTTATTATTTTATTACTTCCTTCTACGTGACTTTACCGAAAGAAACAAGAAGATGAATCCCTGCAGTCACGAAAGCTTTAAATCGAAAAGACACTGATTAGTAGAATGTGTAGCTACTTGTGCTACTAGGATAGTAAGACACTGATTAGTAGAATGTGTAGCTACTTGTGCTACTAGGATAGTAAGACACTGATTAGTAGAATGTGTAGCTACTTGTGCTACTAGGGTAGTAAGACACTGATTAGTAGAATGTGTAGCTACTTGTGCTACTAGGGTAGTAAGACACTGATTAGTAGAATGTGTAGCTACTTGTGCTACTAGGGTAGTAAGACACTGATTAGTAGAATGTGTAGCTACTTGTGTTACTAGGGTAGTAAGACACTGATTAGTAGAATGTGTAGCTACTTGTGCTACTAGGATAGTAAGACACTGATTAGTAGAATGTGTAGCTACTTGTGTTACTAGGGTAGTAAGACACTGATTAGTAGAATGTGTAGCTACTTGTGTTACTAGGATAGTAAGACACTGATTAGGAGAATGTGTAGCTACTTGTGCTACTAGGGTAGTAAGACACTGATTAGTAGAATGTGTAGCTACTTGTGTTACTAGGTAGTAAGACAGATTAGTAGAATGTGTAGCTACTTGTGCTACTAGGGTAGTAAGACACTGATTAGTAGAATGTGTAGCTACTTGTGCTACTAGGGTAGTAAGACACTGATTAGTAGAATGTGTAGCTACTTGTGTTACTAGGATAGTAAGACACTGATTAGTAGAATGTGTAGCTACTTGTGCTACTAGGGTAGTAAGACACTGATTAGTAGAATGTGTAGCTACTTGTGCTACTAGGATAGTAAGACACTGATTAGTAGAATGTGTAGCTACTTTTGTTACTAGGGTAGTAAGACACTGATTAGTAGAATGTGTAGCTACTTGTGCTACTAGGATAGTAAGACACTGATAAGTAGAATGTGTAGCTACTTGTGTTACTAGGGTAGTAAGACACTGATTAGTAGAATGTGTAGCTACTTGTGCTACTAGGTAGTAAGACACTGATTAGTAGAATGTGTAGCTACTTGTGCTACTAGGATAGTAAGACACTGATTAGTAGAATGTGTAGCTACTTTGTGCTACTAGGATAGTAAGACACTGATTAGTAGAATGTGTAGCTACTTGTGCTACTAGGATAGTAAGACACTGATTAGTAGAATGTGTAGCTACTTGTGCTACTAGGATAGTAAGACACTGATTAGTAGAATGTGTAGCTACTTGTGCTACTAGGGTAGTAAGACACTGATTAGTAGAATGTGTAGCTACTTGTGCTACTAGTATAGTAAGACACTGATAAGTAGAATGTGTAGCTACTTGTGCTACTAGGGTAGTAAGACACTGATTAGTAGAATGTGTAGCTACTTGTGCTACTAGTATAGTAAGACACTGATAAGTAGAATGTGTAGCTACTTGTGCTACTAGGGTAGTAAGACACTGATTAGTAGAATGTGTAGCTACTTGTGTTACTAGGGTAGTAAGACACTGATTAGTAGAATGTGTAGCTACTTGTGCTACTAGGGTAGTAAGACACTGATTAGTAGAATGTGTAGCTACTTGTGCTACTAGGTAGTAAGACACGGATTAGTAGAATGTGTAGCTCCTAGTGCTACTAGGGTAGTAAGACACTGATTAGTAGAATGTGTAGCTACTTGTGCTACTAGGATAGTAAGACACTGATTAGTAGAATGTGTAGCTACTTGTGTTACTAGGGTAGTAAGACACGGATTAGTAGAATGTGTAGCTACTTGTGTTACTAGGGTAGTAAGACACTGATTAGTAGAATGTGCAGCTACTTGTGCTACTAGGATAGTAAGACACTGATTAGTAGAATGTGTAGCTACTTGTGCTACTAGGGTAGTAAGACACTGATTAGTAGAATGTGCAGCTACTTGTGCTACTAGGATAGTAAGACACTGATTAGTAGAATGTGTAGCTACTTGTGTTACTAGGTAGTAAGACACTGATAAGTAGAATGTGTAGCTACTTGTGCTACTAGGGTAGTAAGACACTGATTAGTAGAATGTGTAGCTACTTGTGTTACTAGGGTAGTAAGACACTGATTAGTAGAATGTGTAGCTACTTGTGTTACTAGGATAGTAAGACACTGATTAGTAGAATGTGTAGCTACTTGTGTTACTAGGATAGTAAGACACTGATTAGTAGAATGTGTAGCTACTTGTGCTACTAGGGTAGTAAGACACTGATTAGTAGAATGTGTAGCTACTTGTGCTACTAGAATAATGAGACACTGATAAGTAGAATGTGTCACTACTAGGATAAAACACTGGCTACGTACGGTGTGAAAGAAGTCCTACGTCCACGTTTGTACCCTTCACGACTATGCAAGAAATATTTAGAACAAATGCTCTGAACGGCGTGGAACACGTTGAAGCACTGTGTGTGGGGAGCGGTAGTGTAGTGGTTAACGCTACGCTGCACGTTTTCGTGACTGCAAGGATTCATACTCTGGTTTTTTCGGTAAAGTCACGTAGGTAAAAAATTTAATATAACTAAATTTAGTTATTTTAAAATAAAAATGAAAACAAAATTGTTGTTTCATTTATTTCTTTATTTTATAATGAAATAAAGTAAATGAAAACTTAATGTAGTATTCATTTATTTACCGTGATTCCTTGCCAAATGACCACCACTGTTGTCTCTTGCGAACCAAAATCAACAAATCACCAAATGTTAAATTGCAAAAAGACATTCCTTTATTGAAACCCACCGTCCTTTCACGATGCTGTGCAACTTTGCTTGGACAACACCAGCAGGACCACGTCGCGACATCGGATTTCTATTTCGCCACCGACCAGCATAGGCGCCGCCTACTCCGTTGGGGAGTGGGATACGTTTCGATTTTACTGGTAGGAACCCTCCTGGTTACACCAGCCCACACAGGATTATTGTGTCCGTCCGTCCGTCGTGCATTCAAAAATGGGAGGGCTGGGCTGGGTGGGGAGGGGCTGGGTGGGAGGGTGGGTAGGGGCTGGGTGGGAGGGTGAGGAGGGCTGGGTGGGGAGGGGCTGGGTGGGGAGGGGCTGGGAGGGTGAGGAGGAGGGCTGGGTGGGGGGTGGGGAGGGAAGTTGGTCACCCCGTGGTGCCCTTATAAAACTCAACGTTAACCTACTCACGCCGGCTTGTGCCGCCCTCAGTCGGCCATATTTGCGGAATACACCACGCCACCGTTGACCCTGCAGGCCATTGACCGAGCAACCCGACGTTCCTACCAGCTCCCTCCGCAGGAGGAATGTGTTTGACACGCACGCGACCCTTTCCACAAACGCCGGTGCGTGTGTGGTGGTTAATCCTCGCCCCCAACCCCAACACCCCCAGCTCGCTTGCAAAGCACAGCCAAGGATGTCTGCGCTTCCGTCTCAAGCAACCTTCGGTGCCACCGTGGCTACGAGACGCTGACTACCTCGCCTGGTACGCAGGAGGTCGTGGGTTCGTTCCCGACCCTGACGACGCCTGCTGCTGTGTATTTGGAGTTGGCGTGTCTCTCTCATCATCAACCGATTTTCCGCACGAACAGCCAGGAAGGCTTGTGATTTAAAGCTTTCGTGACTGCAGGGATTCATACTCTTGGTTCTTTCGGTTAAAGTCATGTAGAAGGGAAATAATAAAACTATAAAACAATACAATTCTCACGACGTTTCGACTGCAACACAGGTGTGAAATCCACGGCAAGAAAATTTAGAAAAAAGTGGCTTTTTTAAAAATCCTTATATTAAGTTCACTTGCTTGCGCGCTTACGACCGTGCAAATCTTTCGGTCGTTTTTTAACCCACTTCCCGTGATCCAATCGAGCTGATATTTTGCACACAGACTCGTTGTGCGTGACAATGTCTTTTCGTGAAAAAATTTTCCTAAATTTTACACTTTTTAGGAAAAAAAAATTATATTTAATTACCAATTGCTTAATGGTGGCAGGCAATCATCTGACCCATAGGTGGCAGCCATCTCAAGCCAGAGGACGAGAGGACTCTAGCCGCCACGCATAAAGGATTTAGAGTGAAAAACTTTGTTTTACGGGTTTATTTTTTTCCCTTCTAAATTGTCTTGCTGTGGATTTCACACCTGGTGACGATTTGCTTGTGTTGCAGTCAAAACGTCTTGATAATTTTATTGTTTTATATTTTGTTATTTCCCTTCTACGCGACTTTACCGAAAGAACCAAGAATATAGACAGGAAGGCGTCCGTCGATACCACAGCGCGCGTACGTAGAGCCTTCGAAAAGGAAAACGAGGCACCGCTTTTCGGGGGGGGGGAGCGACCCCCCCCTCTCTCGATGCGCCACCGAGAAGATGGGGGGGGGGAGGGGGGCAACCGCCCCAAGACGTTGCCTCGCGGCGATTCGACATTTTTTTACACACACACGCACATCTTTCTTTGATAAAGGCCACCCGCGCCACTCCGCCATCGACAAATGCGTCCCTCTCGTCGCGTTACTTTGTGCACCGCCGCTAAGAAACGCAGCAGCGGCAGCGATCGTACGAACGCGCAGCGATCGTACGAACGAGCAGCGATCGTACGCAGCAGCGATCGTACGAACGAGCAGCGATCGTACGAACAGCAGCGATCGTACGAACGAGCNAGCGATCGTACGAACGAGCAGCGATCGTACGAACAGCAGCGATCGTACGAACGAGCAGCGATCGTACGAACAGCAGCGATCGTACGAACGAGCAGCGATCGTACGAACGAGCAGCGATCGTACGAACGAGCAGCGATCGTACGAACGAGCAGCGATCGTACGAACGAGCAGCGATCGTACGAACGAACGCGAACACTTCCTGCGGACGACGCTAGCGCGTGTCCGACCTTTCACACGTCTCTCCTCCGCCTCTCGCTTCCGTCAGTCAACCAGCGGGGTTCGGGAGGGGGTATTGCACCACCGCCACCACCCCAAGCTGCCGTTCCACGTGTAAAAATTCTCTCTCCTCTCAAGAGTTTTAAAAAGCGTTTCGCCTCGACGCGGTCGCGTCGCACGAAACGGCCAAATAAATAGCGGGCGGCGATAAATCGCTTTCGGCAAGCCTCCGTTAAAACTAAAACAAAAAGCGTTTAACATTAACAGCCGGCGTTTAAAAAACAGAAACACGAGCGAGCTTTTTGGAAACTAAAAGCCGGGCAAACGTGCAAACACTGGGCGTGCGGTGAGCTTCTTTCGTGCCGTACGTAGCCAAACGTGATAACATCGGAGGTGCGTGGGGGACACGGAGGAGACATGAAATGTGACAGGAGGTGGGGGGGGGGGTGGAAACGCATTTCACAAATCGCAAAACGACTGCCGTCGATTGCAAAAATAATCATTTGTTCGGTCTATTCCCCCTACGGACACGTACCGACTAAACACTAAAACACAAACCCCCACGCACACGGGGCCAAGAGAAAATAACACGCACAGGGCTCCCCACCCACCCCCTCCAGCCCACGACGGTGGGTCAGACCCCCTCCAAGTGCAGTGTGGGTGTAGTTTGCACGGCATTGTGGGGATGATTGTCTTGGGGCGGGGAAGATGCTGAAATATCCCAGTAGGCTCCTGGGCAATAGATGGAGATGATTTAATCTGATCATTCTTTTTAACCCTTTTATCTGCAACAAAACTGACACCNTTTTTTACAAGGAGTCATGTTTGCATAGTTGTGCGCCTTTTGGCGTCATCTGGTCCAACACCATGTGAGACTAGGCTCTAAGGAAAGCTGTCTCGGGTGTGGACCAATCAACTTCAAGGACAGTGCACATTATCAGAGTTATGTGTTTTGTTTGCATTATGACTGCAGGTATTGTGATCTATGCAAACATGACTCCTTGTAAAAAAAGGTGTCAGTTTTGTTGCCAGATAGAAGGGTAAAAAAACAATTATCATATTTTGCTACTGGCAAATGAGGTTCCAATGATGATTTAATCTGTGAAGTAAAATGGACTTTTCCCGGTAAGAGGTTGATGGCTGCCACCACCGCCGACAAATGTGGAGGTGGGAAGAAATCTCAGGAGGAGGTGGGGAGAGTCCCAACACTTTACCCCACCACACACACAGACACAGACCAGAAGTCGCAAACGGGTTTTGATTCCGTACCCGGCCGCACCAGGGTCGCAAACGGGTACCCTACCCGTACCTGGCCGGGTACGGGTATCGGGTACCTGGTTGCGACCATGTTGCAGGCACGGGTGGTTGATTCTAGGAACTTGAATTGTGAGAAGAGACAAGACGTTCGGAAATGAGTGACAAACGGTGACTCACCAGTGACTCACGGCTACCCGTACCCAGCTGGGTACGGTAGCCGGGTATCGGGTAGGGTACGGGTATCGGGTACCCGTTGCGACCTCTGACACAGACACACGACCCGCCTGTTTAACTGTGTCACTGTTACTGCGGGGGTCAGAGGAATGATATTTTCAGGAACTCTCCTCCCCCCCTCCTCCCACCAACAATCCCAGAGTTGCCAAATACCCGAACAAGTTCTTAGTCTTTCCCAGGAGGCGTTGAAACCTGTCGGGGCGAGGGGTAAACAGAAGCGGTTTGATCAGAGCTCATCGGATGCCCTGCGGCTCGCATCATCCTCCGCTGCTGCTGCTGCTGCCTCAGATTCCTCCGCTGCCGCTGCTGCTGCCGGTTCGTCTGCGTTGCCGCTCGTCNGCTGTTCCTCCTGCTGCTGCCGCTGCTTCTTCTTCTTCTTCTTGCCCTGCGATGATTTGGAGGAGGCGGCGCCGTCGTCGCCTTTGCGCTCTGTCCACTCCTCCGCGAGGCACGCTGGGTGACGGACACACGCCGTGTGCGTTGTTAAGCGTACGCAGTGCGCGTCGCCGAGAGAAGCGCACGTTACCGAGGCTGTGTAACACACGTGGGTCAGAGGTCGCAAACGGGTTTTGATTCCTTACCCGTACCCGGCCTCACCAGGGTCGCAAACGGGTACCTGTACCCGGCCGTACCCGTACCCTACCCGTACGGGTATAGGGTACCCGATTGCGACCTCTGGGATGAAGCCATGTTGCAGGCGCGGGTGGGTTGATTCTAGGCACTTGAATTGTGAGAAGAGACGAGACGTTGGGAAACGAGTGACAAACGGTGACTCACCAGTGACTCACGGTCTACCCGTACCCGGTATCGGGTACCCGGTTGCGACCTCTGACGTGGGTGATAGCGTGGCGGTGTGCGCGCTAGCAAGGCCATACGTTGTTGACACAACGCAGTTGCGTTAGCGAGGGAGCGTTTGGTGGCGCGCGCGCGAGCGGTTGGCTGTGCGAGTTTAGCGGTGGCACTCCAAGCTCTGAACCCGGCGCGACACGAGTTCGATTCCCGCTCACGATTATCCAAATCGGTCCGGGGCCTTCCCTAGGTCGGCTCAGCCTCAACCGAGTACCTGGTGCATTGTACAAACATCGCTACTAGAGAGACAACGCCGGCTGGGCGTTCACAGGTGCTGCTCGCTAATAGAATTGCCCCTACAGTCTGTTAAGGCTGCACGGGGGATATTTGTCTTTTTTGGAGTTCGTGAGGGAGGTGAGAGTAGTAGGGCGAGTGAATTAGCGAGTTGTGTAGTAGCCAGCTGGTANTGTGGGTGTAGCAGTGAGTGTGCAAGTCAGCTGGTANTGTGTGTGTGTGTGTAGCGGGGTGAGTGAGTGTGCAAGTCAGCTGGTAGTGTGTGTGTGGCGGGTGAGTGAGTGTACAAGCCAGCTGGTAGTGTGTGTGTGTAGCGGGGTGAGTGAGTGTACTAGCCAGCTGGTANTGTGTGTGTGTGTGTAGCGGGTGAGTGTACAAGCCAGCTGGTAGTGTGTGTGTGGCGGGTGAGTGTACAAGCCAGCTGGTAGTGTGTGTGTAGCGGGTGAGTGAGTGTACAAGCAGCTGGTAGTGTGTGTGTGTAGCGGGTGAGTGAGTGTACACGCCAGCTGGTAGTGTGTGTGTGTAGCGGGGTGAGTGAGTGTACAAGCCAGCTGGTAGTGTGTGTGTGTGTAGCGGGTGTGAGTGAGTGTACAAGCCAGCTGGTAGTGTGTGTGTGTGTAGCGGGGTGAGTGTACAAGCCAGCTGGTAGTGTGTGTGTGTGTAGCGGAGTGAGTGTACAAGCCAGCTGGTAGTGTGTGTGTGTAGCGGGTGAGTGTACAAGCCAGCTGGTANTGTGTGTGTGTGTGTGCCGGGTGAGTGTACAAGCCAGCTGGTAGTGTGTGTGTGTGTGTAGCGGNTGAGTGAGTGTACAAGCCAGCTGGTAGGGTGTGTGTGTGGCGGGGTGAGTGTACAAGCCAGCTGGTAGTGTGTGTGTGTGTGTGTGGCGGGGTGAGTGAGTGTACAAGCCAGCTGGTAGTGTGTGTGTGTAGCGGGGTGAGTGAGTGTACACGCCAGCTGGTAGTGTGTGTGTGTGGCGGGTGAGTGAGTGTACAAGCCAGCTGGTAGTGTGTGTGTGTGTGGGAGCAGGGTGAGTGAGTGTACAAGCCAGCTGGTAGTGTGTGTGTGTAGCAGTGAGTGTACAAGCCAGCTGGTANTGTGTGTGTGTGACATAGCTTAGGGTGAGTGAGTGTACAAGCCAGCTGGTAGTGTGTGTGTGTGTAGCGGGTGAGTGAGTGTACAGCCAGCTGGTAGTGTGTGTGTGTGTGTGTGGCNGGGTGAGTGAGTGTACAAGCCAGCTGGTAGTGTGTGTGTGTGGCGGGTGAGTGAGTGTACAAGCCAGCTGGTAGCGTGTGTGTGTGTGGCGGGGTGAGTGAGTGTACAAGCCAGCTGGTAGTGTGTGTGTGTGTAGCAGGGCGAGTGAGTGTACAAGCAGCTGGTAGTGTGTGTGTGTGTGTAGCNGGGTGAGTGAGTGTACAAGTCAGCTGGTAGTGTGTGTGTGTGTAGCAGGTGAGTGAGTGTACAAGCCAGCTGGTAGTGTGTGTGTGTGTAGCGGTGAGTGAGTGTACAAGCCAGCTGGTAGTGTGTGTGTAGCAGGGTGAGTGAGTGTACAAGTCAGCTGGTAGCGTGTGTGTGTGTGTAGCGGGTGAGTGAGTGTACAAGCCAGCTGGTAGTGTGTGTGTGTAGCGGGTGAGTGAGTGTACANGCCAGCTGGTAGTGTGTGTGTGTGTGTGTAGCGGGTGAGTGAGTGTACAAGCCAGCTGGTAGTGTGTGTGTGTGTAGCTGAGTGAGTGTACAAGCCAGCTGGTAGTGTGTGTGTGTGTGGCGGGTGAGTGTACAAGCAGCTGGTAGTGTGTGTGTAGCAGGGTGAGTGAGTGTACAAGCCAGCTGGTAGTGTGCGTGTGTNGCGGGTGAGTGAGTGTACAAGCCAGCTGGTAGTGTGTGTGTGTGTAGCGGGTGAGTGAGTGTACAAGCCAGCTGGTAGTGTGTGTGTAGCGGGGTGAGTGAGTGTACAAGCCAGCTGGTANTGTGTGTGTGTGGCGGGTGAGTGAGTGTACAAGCCAGCTGGTAGTGTGTGTGTGTGTGTAGCAGGGTGAGTGTACAAGCCAGCTGGTAGTGTGTGTGTAGCGGGTGAGTGAGTGTACAAGCCAGCTGGTAGTGTGTGTGTGTAGCAGGGTGAGTGAGTGTACAAGCCAGCTGGTAGTGTGCGTGTGTGAGCGGGTGAGTGAGTGTACAAGCCAGCTGGTAGTGTGTGTGTGTGTAGCTGAGTGAGTGTACAAGCCAGCTGGTAGTGTGTGTGTGTGCGGGTGAGTGAGTGTACAAGCCAGCTGGTAGTGTGTGTGTGTAGCGGGGTGAGTGTACAAGCAACTGGTAGTGTGTGTGTAGCGGGTGAGTGAGTGTACAAGTCAGCTGGTANTGTGTGTGTGTAGCGGGGTGAGTGAGTGTACAAGCCAGCTGGTAGTGTGTGTGTGTAGCGGGTGAGTGTACAAGCAGCTGGTAGTGTGTGTGTGTGTAGCTTAGGGTGAGTGAGTGTACAAGCCAGCTGGTAGTGTGTGTGTGGCGGGGTGAGTGAGTGTACAAGCCAGCTGGTAGTGTGTGTGTGTGTAGCGGGTGAGTGAGTGTACAAGCCAGCTGGTAGTGTGTGTGTAGGAGTATAAGCGAGTTGCGTTGCTACCTTTATCCTGGCCACGCAGAATGTGCTTCTCACACAGGAACACCTTGAGGTCTTCCTGCTGGTGGTGCCAGTACCAATCCTCGATCACCTCCTCGTAGTCGCCCATCATCATGTCGCACTGAGCACACGCGCGCGGGACATTGGGTCAGACGGCAGGGTGACAAAGGCTGCGCGAGTTTGGGAAAGAGTTGAGAGAATGTAAAACTACGGTTTTTATTTTTAAATCCTTTATATTAAGTTCACTTGCTTGCTTAGGACCGTGCAAATCTTTCGTCGTTTTTTAACCCACTTCCCGTGATCCAATCGAGCTGACATTTTCACACAGACTCGTTGTGCGTGACAATTAATGTTCGTGAAAATTTTTTTACAAAATTTTACACTTTTTAGGACAAAATATTATATTTAATTACCAATTGCTTAATGGTGCAATGCAATCATCTGACCCATAGGTGGCAGCCATCTCAAGCCAGAGGACGAGAGGACTCTAGCCGCCACGCATATAAAGGATTTATAGTGAAAAACTTTGTTTTTACTGGTTATACTTGTTATTTCATCGGTGCAAGGCTCACACGGAGCGACCTCGCGCTCACAAACGATACCCCGACTAAGCGGAGAATCATCACAGAGTCGATTTCGGATTCATACAGAAGCCCTGTCCGTCACGTTCAAATCTAGAGTAGCCAAATCCTCTGAACACACTATGAGACATCTCCTTTACCAGTGGCAAAATATAGTAGGTTTTTACCCTTTCAACTGGTACAAAAACTGACACCTTTATACAAGGCGTCATGTTGCAATAACCACAACACAAGCAGTCAAATGCAAACAAAAAGAAACAACTTTGATGATGATAATGATATGCACTGTACTTGAAGTTGATTGGTCCACACCTGAGACAGCTTTTCTTAGAGCCCAGTCTCACATTGGTGTTGGCCAGATGACGCCAAAAGGCGTACAACTCAAAGACAGCGCACTATCAGAGTATTGAGAGCTCGGGCGAAGCATTTACACTACGAGACCTCCTTTACCAGTGGCAAAATATAGTGATAGGTTTTTACCCTTTCAACTGGTACAAAACTGACACCTTTATACAAGGTGTCAGTTATACAAACCTATTACTATATTTTGCCACTGGTAAAGGAGATGTCTCAGTGTAAATGCTTACCCCGAGCTCTCAATACTCTGATAGTGCGCTGTCTTTGAGTTGTACGCCTTTTGGCATCATCTGGTCCAACACCAATGGAGACTAGGCTCTAAGAAAACTGTCTCGGGTGTGGACCAATCAACTTCAAGGACAGTGCATATAATCATCATCAGATTTCTTTTTGTTTGTATTTTGACTGCTTGTGTTGTGGTTATTGCAAACATGATGCCTTGTATAAAAGGTGTCAGTTTTGTACCAGTTGAAAGGGTAAAAACCTCTAAACACACATAGATGCTAAATGTGGAGGGAAAAAACACCAATGTCTGTACGCAGTGAGGAGTTGGTACTGAACCTGTTTCTTTAGGTCGGCGACCTCTGCCGACGTCTCGTTCCACAGCTCATAGGGGATGTCCATCACCACCTTCACGCCCTTGTGCACCAGTCCGTGCAGGGTCTGAAACGTCTCGCTCATGCCCTGCGAGCATCACCGGAATCGTCAGAAATCAGAAGCTGTATTGACGCTGGTGGAGAGAATCCGTTGAGCTGTGAAAGCTCTTTTTAAATCCTTTATATTAAGTTCGCTTGCTTGCTTACGACCGTGCAAATCTTTCGGTCGTTTTTTAACCCACTTCCCGTGATCCAATCGAGCTGACATTTTGCACACAGACTCGTTGTGCGTGACAATTAAAGTTCGTGAAAAAATTTTTCCAAAATTTTACACTTTTTAGGACAAAAATATTATATTTAATTACCAATTGCTTAATGCTTGCGCTGCAATCATCTGACCCATAGGTGGCAGCCATCTCAAGCCAGAGGACGAGAGGACTCTAGCCGCCACGCATATAAAGGATTTATAGTGAAAAACTTTGTTTTTACGGGTAAATGTTTTTGCTACACGATGCCTAGAATGGGTGCATGGGGGCAAAGGTCGTAACCGGGTACCCGATACCCGTATCCTACCGATACCCGGCCGTTTGTGACCCTGGTGCGGCCGGGTACGGGTAGGCCGTGAGTCACTGGTGAGTAACCGTTTGTCACTCATTTCGGGTAGGGTACGGGTACGGGTAGGGAACGAGTATCAGTGCCCGGCCGGGTACGGGTACCCATTTGCAACCCTGGTGCGGCCGGGTACGGGTAAGGAATCAAAACGCGTTTGCGACCTCTGCAGGGGGTTGCAGCTCGGTTCTTTACCTAACAAAATAAATACAGTAAAACTTGGATTGCGAGCATAATTCGTTCCGGAAATGTGTTTGGAATCCAAAGCACCCGTACATCAGTTGTGATCACGTGACGCTCGGCAGACAAAGCGTATACACGTACTACTCGTATTGCAAGACCCCTCGCTCGTTAATCAAATTAATATTTAGTTAATATTTTTGCTCGTCTTACAAAACACTCGCAGACTAAGATTTTACTGTAGTTTTTTCTTCTTGGTTCTTTCGGTAAAGTCACGTAGAAGGGAAATAATAAAATAATAACAATAAAACATAATAAAATAAAATTCTCACGACGTTTCGGCCACAACGCAAGCAGCCATATACATATATGTAAATTCCTTTGTCAAGGCACTCTCCTCCTGTAACCCGCTTAAATATACGCTGCCAAGCTTGGTGGTGCTCATTCGGACGCTGTCTTTCCGACAGACCTGTTCATTCAGACGCTGTCTTTCCGACAGACCTGTTCATTCAGACGCTGTCTTTCCGACAGACCTGTTCATTCAGACGCTGTCTTTCCGACAGACCTGTTCATCAGACGCTGTCTTTCCGACAGACCTGTTCATTCGGACGCTGTCTTTCCGACAGACCTGTTCATTCAGACGCTGTCTTTCCGACAGACCTGTTCAGTCAGACGCTGTCTTTCCGACAGACCTGTTCATTCGGACGCTGTCTTCCCGACAGACCTGTTCTTCACCTGAGGACGGCTGCTTGCGTTGTGGCCGAAACGTCGTGAGAATTTTATTATGTTTTATTTTTATTATTTTATTATTTCCCTTCTATGCGACTTTACCGACAGAACCAAGAAGATGAATCCCTGCAGTCACGAAAGCTTTAAATCGAAATTGACTGTAGTTTTTTTAATATATTTTTTAGAGCGATTCGTTTACATACCCATCCCCACACTTTGCACTCACGTCGTATGTTTTGTTTGGGTGCAAAATTCTGACCCCGTGCCCCGACTGGACACGTGCGAATAAAAGATCTTCACGGCTCATCGGATTCCTCCTCCAGCACGAATAAATATTCCGATTCGTAATGGCCGTGTCAGACGCGCCGCCAGAAACCCTTGAGAGAAGGGCATCTTCCGCAAGAAGTCCATGACACACATCTGGAGATTTGTGAAATCCGTAAATTTGCCCCAATTTTCTGTGACCGTTCAAAATAGAATCAGAATTTGAATGCATACTGCGCGAGGAATTGACGCGCTAGGAACATTTTTTTTTCACTTCACAGGATGTCCAGTAAAGGGGGCACGGTGGTCAGAACTTTACAACGACGTACGTTACGAAAACACGATGGGAGCGCAAAGCATAGGGAAGGCAATTACCAAGTTAAAAAAAAAACCCATGAGCTATTAGTTTTTACTGGTAAGAATCTCCTGGTTACACCAGCCCACAGGGGATTATTGTGTCCGTCGTGCAGGGAGGGGAGGGGCTGGTCACCCCGTGGTGCCCTTATAAAACTCAACGTTTAACCTACTCACGCCGGCTCGTGCCCGCCCTCGCAGTCGGGCATATTTGCGGAATACACCACGCCGCCGTTGACCCTGCAGGCCATTGACTGAGCAACCCACGTTCTACCAGCTCCCTCCGCAGGAATGTGTTAGGGGAAGAGATGTCTTCCGGAAGATGACTGAACAACTTAAATCTCTTAATCCGCAGTGTATTCTGCAGATTAAGATACAGGGGGCGGGGTGGATAGAAAGTGCATCTTACACTCCTGAGAACACGACGCTTGTTTAACCGATTGGCCGTTTACTTGATTGCAATAGTTGAGCGATGGGGTTGTCTTAATAGACGAGTTCAATTGGCGTCATCTTCCTCGCATGGTATGTAGCCGGGGTTCAGGGGTCACGGTAGCCGGGGTTCAGGGGTCGCAGCAACGTGGTTCAGGGGTCGCGGCAGCGCGGTTCAGGGGTCGCGGCAGCGGGGGTGGGGTAGACAAAGTAGCTGACGAGCCGCCCCACCTTTGCGAAGCGGTTGCTCCCGTCGCGCTCCTTGTGCACGTTGTACTCAAGCAAGCGGTTGCAGACGTCCTCCGTCGCCTCGATCAAGCGCGTCTCCCTGGACACAGGAGGAAGACGCTCGCTCGGCGCCAGCTGTATACGTCGCACCGAATATACAACGTGGACAAAGATCCCCCCCCCGGGACCGGTTCAGATAATCACCACCGGTGTTGGTGGTGGCCGTGAGCGGGAATCGAACTCGGGACGCCGGGTTCGTAGCACAGCGCAGAAACCGCTACACTACCGCTCTCCACGTAATAACTGCCATTTGCCACCAAGTGGCGGTGAAGGCACACCATGGGGCTTGTGCCAGGCTATGTGCATGTTGAGGCCACGTGAAATGTCGAACGCCCGTTCGGCAGCATGTCACGGGGCAGACCCAGGTGCCATAGGTTGACCGACTGAGAGGACTGGCCAAAGCACCATACACACACACACACACAAAGATCCCCCGTATAGCCTTAACAGACTGTGGGGCAAGTGCTGTTAGCAAGCACCTATGAAGGCTGGAACGGTATACGAGGGGGTGGGTGGCCACACCACGCCCGACCGCCTTTGTCTCTCCAGTGGCGATGTTTGCACACCGCACCGGGTACTCGTTTCAGGCAGAGTCGACCTAGGGAGGCCCAGACCAGATGAGATAATCGTCACTGGTGTTGGCCTGAGCGGGAATCGCACCTGGGTCGCTAGGTTCATAGCGCAGCACGCTACACTACCGCTCCCCACCACACGTACACATGTACACACGTACACACGTACACACGTACACACGTTNCACACGTTCCACACGTTACACACGTTACACACGTTACACACGTTGCACACGCCACACACGCCACACACGGCGCTTGCCACTCACGAGTGACGGTACTTGATCTTGTGCCGGGGCTTGTCCACGAAGCCGGACTGCGTCTCCAGGACGTCGTGAGACTTTCCCGTCTCCTCAAACGACTTGGTCAGCTCCACGGCGAGGAACTTGCACACTGGGAGGGGGGGGGGGTTAGCGCAGACACGTATGGTGCGAAAGAAGTCCGATCATCCTCGCAGTGGCGCCGGCGGTGGCAGCGTCAGCGCTGGCTTTTGCCTGGCGGCCGAACGAAGGCGGTGGTCACCGCTTCCAGGTGCGCTCCTGCTACCGTCTGGAACGCTCTTCTTTACGATATATAGGAAGCCACTGGAGGACTTTTAAATCATCACGATAGAAAACTCATTTTATTTATAACTGCTTTGTTTAAATTTCGATGTAAAGCTTTCGTGACTGCAGGGATTCATCTTCTTGGTTCTTCCGGTAAAATCACGTAGAAGGGAAGTAATAAAATAATAAAAATAAATATAATAAAATAATTTCAATTTCGAACGCAAGCAGCCGTCCTCAGGGATNACCATCTTCGGGGGTCTATCTATTCTTCACCTAGGATGGCTGNTTGCGTTGTGCCGAAACGGTGAGAATTATTTATTATGTTTATTTTTATTATTTATTACTTCCCTTCTACGTACTTTCCGAAAGAACCAAGAAGTGAATCCCTGCAGTACGAAAGCTTTAAATCGAA
Organism: Lethenteron camtschaticum; assembly: GCA_018977245.1. NCBI lineage: Eukaryota > Metazoa > Chordata > Hyperoartia > Petromyzontiformes > Petromyzontidae > Lethenteron > Lethenteron camtschaticum. Next base: position 23,611 of record WFAB01002217.1, read on the forward strand.
ATTTAATTCGTTTCTGTTAATTTTTATTATTTTATTACTTCCCTTCTACGTCTTCCGAAAGACAGAAAAATCCCTGCGACGAAAGCAAATCGAAATTTAATTTTTATATTTTATTATTTTATTACTTCTCTACGTGACTTTACCGAAAGAACCAAAGAAGATATCCCTGCAGTCAAAAGCTTTAAATCGAAATTTAATTGTATCTTATTCTTTAAATTTTTATTATTTTATACTTCCCTTCTACGTGACTACCGAAAGAACCAAAGATCTTTTTATTATTGGTTCTACCCTATCGCAACAAAACTGACACCTTTTTGCAAGGAGTCATGTTTGCATAGACCGCAATACCTGCAGTCATAATACAAACAAAAGAACATAACTCTGATAATGTGCACTGTCCTTGAAGTTGATTGGTCCACACCCGAGCACTTTCTTAGAGCTAGTNTCTATGGGTTGGAAGATGACTGCAGGTATTGCGGTCTATGCAAACATGACTCCTTGCAAAAAGGTGTCAGTTTTGTTGCCAGATAGAAGGGTAAAGAACCAATTATCATATTTTTACTGGCAAATGAGGTCCCCATAGTAGAGCTTTGTGTTTAGTTTGTTGTCCATCCCCCCCCCCCCCCCCCCGTGCCTCCGATTAGCACGGGTGGCCACGTACGGCACGAAAGAAGTTCAGCGCACACACATTTCAATCTCGACACCAGGGCCTGTGTCAACCACGCTGCGCCACGCGTTGATCCGCGATTGGCTGGGTCTGACGTGCCAATTTCAGATTGGTCGACTCGCATGCCAATTTTGATTGGTCCACCCTCGCACGTAACGTTTTCCCATTGGCTCGTTCCGTCCTTGGCGATTTTATTATTAATCACCGCTTTTTTGCATGAATCGGTCGTCCTTGAAAAGGCAGAAACATTTTGTGGGGGAAGTTGGTGACTGTTCCAGCTTTACCACAAGGCTTCCCTTTTTCCATAATACTATCCGAAAATACATTTCTTTCACAATTATTGGCAAGAACGATCATTATTGGCGCTGCTATGGCAAGATGTTACCTCCTTCGCCTGGTATACAGGAGGTTGTGGGTTAAACCCAGACCCTGTATATTTGGAGTTTGAATGGTTCTCCGCGTGGATTTTTCTCCGGGTCCTCCTCCAGTTTCCCCCTCCACATTTCGACCCAACGTCACCCGTTCAGAGTATTTGGCTGCTATAAATTTCCACGTGATAAGCCACTTCCAAATAAACAGCAGCAGGCATCGTCAGGGTCGGGATCGAACCCACGACCTCCTGCATACCAGGCGAGGTAGTCAACATCTCCTAGCCACCGTGATGATGATGAGAGAGCAGAGAGACACAAACTCCAAATATACAGCAGGCATTGTTAGGGTCGGGATCAACCCACGACCTCCTGCGTACCACGCGAGGTAGTCAACATCTCCTAGCCACCGTGATGATGATGATGAGAGANGAGAGAGACACGTAAACTCCAAATATACAGCAGGCATCGTCAGGGTCGGATCGAACCCACGACTCCTGCGTACCAGGCGAGGTAGTCAACATCTCCTAGCCACGTGGCGCCCAACCCGCTCTCTACACACCAGCGGATTTCATCGCTCATCTCCTCGGTGAAGAACATAAACCTCAGACTAGTTCCATTCCTTGACTGCCACTCCGTTATTACCCTTGACCATCACAACCATAGTCCCTTCTATCGCTGTGACGCGTCCTGTCCAAGCAGCGCTTTACTTTGTAATATAAAATAGTTTATAGTTTTATTTGTATATTTTTAAGCGATTTTTGTTTTACCCTTCCTGTACTTTGCACTCCGATCGTGTCTTTGTATTGTTTGTCGTTCTAACATTCCGACCCCGTGCCCTCTACTGGATATCCTGTGAAAAATATCTTTATAGCGCATCGGATGCCTCCTCCAGTATGAATACAAATCCCGATTTGATTGTGAATGGTCACAAAAATTGGGGAAAATTTACGGATTTCACAAAACCTCCAGATGTTTGCAATGGACTTCTTGCGAAAGATGCCCATCTCAAGGGTTTCTGGTGTAGTGTCTGACACGGCCATTATGAAAGGAATATTTATTCATACAGGAGGAATCCTTTGAGCCACAAAGCTATTTTTTTTAGATATTTAGTAAGAGCACAAGGGTCAAAATGTTACAACAAATAATACAAAAACATCAGTTTAACACGTAGGCTTTCGCGACCAATATTATTCATAATCAACGTTGTTGGGTTTAGATCGCGTTATTTATAAATGTGTCGTAACCCTCCACCACCCGACACGGCCAATCAGCATAAAAGTGTCACGTTGACAAAAGACAAAATGTTCACTGCTTTAGCCCACCGGTGTGTTGAAGCGTGAAACCACAACATTTACAATTTTTGAGTAGTACGACGTTTCGCTGGTAATTGCATCCAGCATCATCGGGCTATTCTCCAGAATGGTGAGGCTCTGCTCTGTCTCCCGTTCTTATATAGAGCAGCAGCAGCATGCTGACGTCATCATTAACTCATCCGATTGGCCGTGTCGGGTGGTGGAGGGTTACGACACATTTATAAATAACGCCATCTAAACCCAAAAACGTTGATTATGAAAAATAAAAAAACACGACAAAGTATGGGATAGGTAAAGTGAGCAATCACTCAAAAAAAAAGATGCAAAAAACTAAACTATTTTATTTTACCAGGTAAAGCCCCACTGAGCTATGAGCCCCGATAAAACCAAGCCAACTTGGTTTCAATTCCTTCCACGTGGCAGCCCATAATGTTTGGAATAACTTGGCGAAGATGTTTGGAATCGAAACTTACCATTCTTGTCCGAGTTTAAAATCACTTTTGAGCATCAGCTGTCCTTTGGCAGGTACGTGCAATTGATCACTTTGCATTGCAGACTAAGTGTATATACACAATTACAATATGGTGCGTTATACTGACCTTGCTAAAATTTGTATGCCATGCTGATGTGCGACCTTGCCATTCTGAACTTGACCATGAATAGGTTTTTTTTTTATTCTAAGGGTTTTTCTTTGGCTGTAAACAGGTTGATAGTGTAACCAAACAAAAATACACAAACTAGCCAGTACCATTAATCCAGGCCTTGGAGTGGTGCATTAGGTGACGAGATGTTAACGACCTCGCTGGTATACAGGAGGTCACGGGTTCAATCCCCACCCTGGTGCCTGCTGTATATTTTAAGTTTGCATATCTCTCAGTGCGTGTGGTCATGTGGATTTTTCTGCGGGTCCTCCGGATTTTCCCCTCCACATTTAGAATCAACGTACGTCTGGAGTATTTGGCTGCTATATATTTCGCTTCGTTGAGCTGTCATTTGTGGCTAGGTGGCTTCCGAAAAAGAAGAGCTTCATTGCTAAAGTGGACCTTAGCTGGTGAAATAGNAAAAAAAAATTAAGTTTAAAATGAGTGCCCATTACGAACCTCCAGACATCCAACCCCAGGGGTGCACAGCAAGCATTTCAGCAATACAGAATCAGGGTCTCAAACAGTCATTAGGAATCCACTCACATGGCCCACACGAACAAGACATCATTACAAGCCCATATGAAGCAACATTGCCCTTATAAACCTACTGACAGCCATTATGAACCCATTAACATGTCTGTTATGAACCAACATGGGCATTATAAACCAAACACATTCCTGCGGAGGGAGCTGGTAGGAACGTCGGGTTGCTCGGTCAATGGCCTGCAGGGTCAACGGCGGCGTGGTGTATTCCGCAAATATGGCCGACTGTGAGGCGGGCACAAGCCGGCGTGAGTAGGTTACACGTTGAGTTTTACAAGGGCACCACGGCGTGACCAGCCCCTCCCCACCCAGCCCCACCCTCACCCAGACCCACCCAGCCCATTTTGGATGCACAAAAGACAGACAATAATCCTCTGTGGGCTGATGGAACCAGGTGATTCCTACCAGGAATAGCATAGCCATTATGAATTTTGTGCCATGGCCATTATATGAATCCCATAACATTGTAATTATGAACCCAGTGACATCGACCATTATGAACCTACTAACATGCATGTAGAATTTCTTTTGCACCATGTAGCAAACCATGCCACCCATGCTAACATGGCCATTATGAACCTTCGAGACATTAGTTTATTTATTTATTTAGGCATAGCCCTGTGAGCCATGCGGCTCTTGAAATCGGTGCAACCGCAACAAGCAAAAACATGAAAGAGAAACGTCTTAAAAGTGACTAAGAGCAACAGAAAATCCAGGAAAAAAACAGTAAAGTCTTCCAAAAAAGCACCGTCATCAATCTACTGAATGGCCACGATTCATTGACATGGCCATCGTGAAATCACTGATATGGTCATTATGAACTCACTGATATGGCCATTATGAACCACTAACATGGCCATTATGAACCCACTGATATGGCCATTATGAACCCACTGATATGGCCATTATGAACCCACTAATATGGCCATTATGAACCCACTAATATGGCCATTATGAACCCACTAATATGGCCATTATAAAACCCACTAACATGGCCATCATGAATCTACTGGAATGACCACGATTAATTGACATGGCCATTATGAACCCACTAATATGGCCATTATGAACCCACTAATATGGCCATCATGACTCTACTGGAATGATCACGATTAATTGACATGGCCATTATGAACTCACTGATATGGCAATTATGAACCCACTAATATGGCCATCATGAATCTACTGGCATGACCACAATTCATTGACATGGCCATTATGAACTCATTGATATGACCATTATGAACCCACTAATATGGCCATTATGAACCCACTAATATGGCCATTATGAATCTACTGGAATGACCACAATTCATTGACATGGCCATTATGAACTCATTGATATAACCATTATGAACCCACTGATATGGCCATTATGAACCCACTGATATAGCCATCATGAATCTACTGGAATGACCACAATTCATTGACATGGCCATTATGAACTCATTGATATGACCATTATGAACCCACTGATATGGCCATTATGAACCCACTAATATGGCCATTATGAACCCACTGATATGGCCATTATGAACCCACTAATATGGCCATTATGAACCCACTAATATGGCCATTATGAATCTACTGGAATGACCACAATTCATTGACATGGCCATTATGAACTCATTGATATAACCATTATGAACCCACTAATATGACCATTATGAACCCACTAATATGGCCATCATGAATCTACTGGAATGACCACAATTCATTGACATGGCCATTATGAACCCACTAATATGGCCATTATAAAACCCACTAATATGGCCATTATAAAACCCACACGCACGTCAATTACGAAGCAAGCGACATGACGATCATGCGTCTACCGACAATGTTATTGCGATTAATTCACTAACACGACTGTTGATGCACCGACTGAAATGTGCATTATTATAGCGCTGTGGGCTACGTGCCGTGCGAAATAAGTTCAACAACAAATAACAGAACATTTAGCTGTGACGGTGCCACCTGATTCGTGTTGCCTCCGAAACGTCGTGATTTATTACTTTATTTCTATTATTTTTTCTATAATTTTTATTATTTATTTAAATTTTTACCTACGTGATTTACCGAAAAAAACCGAAAAGGATGAATCTTTGCAGTCACGAAAGCTTCAAATCTAGAATAACTATAAACACACCGACATGGCCATTACGAACCTTACGAACCTGCCACATTACGAACCTTACGAACTTAGCACATAAATAAAATAAAACATTATAAAACGGCGTTGACTCGTCAATGCAGAACGCTACAGTACAGGAACCACGCGGCCCGCTGCTGGTTTTTACCGTACCGATAAAACATCAAACTCCTCACATTGACGTACTAATTATGTACGTCATTTAACCACCACAACAAATAAACAAACAACCACTCACCCCCTCACCATCATCGTTTAAATGCCTCACCACAGACTCACCCTCACACTTGTTGGGGAGCTTGACAGGTTCGTCGTCTTCGTCCGCGCGGTCGCCTCCGTCTCGCTTGGCGCACGCCAACGCCACCAGCAACGACGCGACGAACATCTCTCGCAGCATCCTTGAGTTTTCTAAAACAAAACTAATTAAAATCGCGAATTTTTAATCGTTTTAATATTTACCTCACAAGCCACTGCCGCTGTTGACATTCCTCTTGAAGCTTCTAAGGGGGGGGCCCTCCTTTTATAGTAACAGCCCCCCCCCACTTCCTCGGATCCTCTGCTGCCATTGGTCAGGAGGCGCGCACGTGACCCGGGCCCCGTCGCGCGTGCGCGCACGCCATTGGACGTCGTCCGCGCGGGTGCGCGCGCCGACCGGAAACGTGGTGTGCTGGGGGGGTGGGGGCTTGGGGGGGCTTNGGGGGGGGGCTGGAGGGGGGCGGGGTGACCCCCCCGAAAAAGGCGGGAAAATGTTGGTTGGGTGCGAAATTCAAAGAAGTCCTCACTTCCGCCGGAAACGGAATGACACGTGGGCTGGTGGAGGGGGCGGGGGGTTTGAGGGGCGGTAGGGAGGGTNGGGGAAGGTAAGAGGGAGGTTTGGGGGCGGGGAACAGGGGGGGGGGGTGGAGAGGCGGGGGGGCGGGGGAGGGGGGTTGGGGCGGGGAGGGAGAGTGGGGGTGGAGAGAAGGGGGGGGGGTTTNGGGGCGGGGGAGGGGAGAGTGGGGGTGGAGAGAAGGGGGGGGGGTTGGGGGGCGGGGGAGGGGAGAGTGGGGGTGGAGAGAANGGGGGGGGTTGGGGGAGGGNGAGTGGGGGGTGGAGAGGCGGGGGGCGGGGGAGGGGGTCTGGGGCGGGGGAGGGGAGAGTGGGGGTGGAGAGAAGGGGGGGGGGTTTGGGGGCGGGGGAGGGAGAGTGGGGAGGGGAAGAGGGAGGTTGGGGGGCGGGGGGGGGGGGGGAGGGGGGGTGGAGAGAAGGGGGGGGGTTGGGGGCGGGGANGGGAGAGTGGGGGTGGAGAGAAGGGGGGGTTTGGGGGCGGGGGAGAGGAGGGGCATCTGGGGGGCGGGGAGGGTGGGGTGGAGGGGGATTCTGGGCAACGGGGGAGGGGAGGGTGGGGGGGGGTCAGCGCGCAGCCAATTAGAACACGGAACGCGTCACTTTGAATATCAACGAAATTTGCATATCATACTCTTTGGTTCTTTCGGTAAGTCACGTGGGTATAAAATAAAATAAATATACGACGTTTCGGGCGCAACACAAGCGTCCTGTTGCGCCCAAAACGTCGTGATTTGTTTTATGTTTCTACCCACGTGAGGCAGATGTGATAGCTGCCTCCCCTGGTGCTTTTTCATTGCAGTTCATGACGAGACCAGCGAACCTAAATATCTTTAAACACATACGTGAAGTAAGTTAGCTGGAGTGTGGAAGGCGAGGACATGAAATGAAGGGGTCTACAAACATTACATTGGTGACATAGTGAGATAGTAACAGGCACGCGCTTATTGCCCGCGCTCTATAGAGTTGCTGAGGGGTTGCACAATCAGAGGGAGGCAGAGCCCGTCGCTGCCTCACCTCTCGTCTCTTCCTGTATTTGCAGCGGAGCTCCGCAAATTTGGCGATTTAGACGAGAACAAGTATAACCCGTAAAAACAAAGTTTTTCACTATAAATCCTTTATATGCGTGGCGGCTAGAGTCCTCTCGTCCTCTGGTTTGAGATGGCTGCCACCTATGGGTCAGATATTGCATTGCACCATTAAGCAATTGGTAATTAAATATAATATTTTTGTCCTAAGAAGTGTAAAATTTTGGACAAAAATTTCACGAACATTAATTGTCACGCACAACGAGTCTGTGTGAAAATGTCAGCTCGATTGGATCACGGGAAGTGGGTTAAAAACGACCGAAAGATTTGCACGGTCCTAAGCAAGCAAGCAAGCGAACTAAATATAAAGGATTTAACAAGTAAACCCGTAAAAACAAAGTTTTCCACTATAAATCCTTTATATGCGTGGCGGTTAGAGTCCTCTCGTCCTCTGGCTTGAGATGGCTGCCACCTATGGGTCAGATGATTGTCTGCCACCATTAAGCAATTGGTAATTAAATATTTAATTTGTTTTCCCTAAACAGTGTAAATTTTGGAATTTTTTTTCACGAAATTAATTGTCACACACAACGAGTCTGTGTGGAAAATGTCAGCTTGATTGGATCACGGAAGTGGGTTAAAAAACGAGCGAAAGATTTGCACGGTCCTAAGCAAGCAAGCAAGCACGCAAGCAAGCAAGCGAACTTAATATAAAGGATTTAAAAATTATTCGAATCGTACAGAAATGACATTTATAACACAGATCAGTGGAGAATCTTAATATTTATTTTGTATTTAATCTTTTTTTTTCGTAACAACGTCCCTGTTTCGATTTAAAGCTTTCGTGACTGCAGGGATTCTGGTTCTTTCGGTAAAGTCACGTAGAATGGAATAATAAAATAATAAAATAAAACATAATACGATAATTCTCACGACGTTTCGGCCACAACGCAAGCAGCCGTCCTCAGGTGAAGAACAGGTCTGTCGGAAAGACAGCGTCTGAATGAACAGGTCTGTCGGAAAGACAGCGTCTGAATGAACAGGTCTGTCGGAAAGACAGCGTCAGAATGAACAGGTCTGTCGGAAAGACAGCGTCTGAATGAACAGGTCTGTCGGAAAGACAGCGTCAGAATGAACAGGTCTGTCGGAAAGACAGCGTCTGAATGAACAGGTCTGTCGGAAAGACAGCGTCTCAATGAACAGGTCTGTCGGAAAGACAGCGTCTGAATGAACAGGTCTGTCGGAAAGACAGCGTCTGAATGAACAGGTCTGTCGAGAAGACAGCGTCAGAATGAGTAATATATAATTACTTATGTCATACTGATGACAATACCATATTCAGACGCTGTCTTCCCGACAGACCTGTTCTTCACCTGAGGACGGCTGCTTGCGTTGTGGCCGAAACGTCGTGAGAATTGTATTTTATTTTTTATTATTTTATTATTTTTACGTGATGATTTACCGAAAACAAGAAGATGAATCCTGCAGTCACGAAAGCTTTAAATCGAAATTTATTGTATTTTATTATGTTAATTTTATTATTTTATTACTTCCCTTCTACGTGACTTTACCGAAAGAACCAAGAAGATGAATCCCTGCAGTCACGAAAGCTTTAAATCGAAATTTTATTGTATTTTATTCTGTTAATTTTTATTATTTTATTACTTCCCTTCTACGTGACTTTACCGAAAGAACCAAGAAGATGAACGTCCCTATTGTCTCCCAATCTCCCAGCGGCACACGCGCTCCAGTGACTCGTTTCCGCGTGGCCCCACTCGTGACTAATCCCCTTACTAGTTGGCTGTGTCGTGCCGGTGGTGGAGGGTTTGACGGCACAACAACATTCATATCTACGCCTCTACCCCCCTCTGTGATGTGTGATGTTAGTCACAGACCTACAAAGTGTTAAACTGACTGGACTGTACGCCGGTCGGGGGGCGGGGCGGTTTGTGAGTGGGGGGTGGAGGGGCGGGGCGGTTTGTGAGTGGGGGTGGAGGGGAGGGGCGGTTTACGAGTGGGGGTGGAGGGGAGGGGCGGTTTGTGAGTGGGGGGTGGAGGGGAGGGGCGGTTTGTGAGTGGGGGTGGAGGGGAGGGGCGGTTTATGAGTGGGGGTGGAGGGGAGGGGCGGTTTGTGAGTGGGGGTGGAGGGAGGGGCGGTTTATGAGTGGGGGGTGGAGGGGAGGGGCGGTTTATGAGTGGGGGGTGGAGGGGAGGGGCGGTTTGTGAGTGGGGGGTGGAGGGGAGGGGCGGTTTGTGAGTGGGGGTGGAGGGGCGGGGCGGTTTATGAGTGGGGGGTGGAGGGAGGGGCGGTTTATGAGTGGGGGTGGAGGGAGGGGCGGTTTACGAGTGGGGGGTGGAGGGGAGGGCGGTTTGTGAGTGGGGGTGGAGGGGAGGGGCGGTTTGTGAGTGGGGGGTGGAGGGGCGGTTTATGAGTGGGGGGTGGAGGGGAGGGGCGGTTTATGAGTGGGGGGTGGAGGGGAGGGGCGGTTTGTGAGTGGGGGGTGGAGGGGAGGGGCGGTTTATGAGTGGGGGTGGAGGGGAGGGGCGGTTTATGAGTGGGGGGTGGAGGGAGGGGCGGTTTGTGAGTGGGGGGTGGAGGGGCGGGGCGGTTTATGAGTGGGGGTGGAGGGGAGGGGCGGTTTATGAGTGGGGGTGGAGGGGAGGGGCGGTTTGTGAGTGGGGGGTGGAGGGGAGGGGCGGTTTGTGAGTGGGGGGTGGAGGGCGGGGCGGTTTATGAGTGGGGGGTGGAGGGGAGAGGCGGTTTATGAGTGGGGGTGGAGGGGAGGGCGGTTTATGAGTGGGGGGTGGAGGGGAGGGGCGGTTTATGAGTGGGGGTGGAGGGGAGGGGCGGTTTGTGAGTGGGGGTGGAGGGGCGGGGCGGTTTATGAGTGGGGGGTGGAGGGGAGGGGCGGTTTATGAGTGGGGGTGGAGGGGAGGGCGGTTTGTGAGTGGGGGTGGAGGGGCGGGGCGGTTTGTGAGTGGGGGTGGAGGGGAGGGGCGGTTTATGAATGGGGGGTGGAGGGGAGGGGCGGTTTGTGAGTGGGGGGTGGAGGGGAGGGGCGGTTTATGAGTGGGGGGTGGAGGGGAGGGGCGGTTTGTGAGTGGGGGGTGGAGGGGCGGGGCGGTTTGTGAGTGGGGGTGGAGGGAGGGGCGGTTTATGAGTGGGGGGTGGAGGGGAGGGGCGGTTTGTGAGTGGGGGGTGGAGGGGAGGGGCGGTTTATGAGTGAAGGGTGGAGGGGAGGGGCGGTTTGTGAGTGGGGGGTGGAGGGGCGGGGCGGTTTATGAATGGGGGGTGGAGGGGAGGGGCGGTTTGTGAGTGGGGGGTGGAGGGGCGGGGCGGTTTGTGAGTGGGGGGTGGAGGGGAGGGGCGGTTTATGAGTAGGGGGTGGAGGGGAGGGGCGGTTTGTGAGTGGGGGGTGGAGGGGAGGGGCGGTTTATGAGTGGGGGGTGGAGGGGAGGGGCGGTTTATGAGTGGGGGGTGGAGGGGAGGGGCGGTTTGTGAGTGGGGGTGGAGGGGCGGGGCGGTTTATGAGTGGGGGGTGGAGGGGAGGGGCGGTTTATGAGTGGGGGTGGAGGGGAGGGGCGGTTTGTGAGTGGGGGGTGGAGGGGCGGGGCGGTTTGTGAGTGGGGGGTGGAGGGAGGGGCGGTTTATGAGTGGGGGTGGAGGGGAGGGGCGGTTTGTGAGTGGGGGTGGAGGGGAGGGGCGGTTTATGAGTGGGGGGTGGAGGGGCGGGGCGGTTTGTGAGTGGGGGTGGAGGGGAGGGGCGGTTTGTGATTGGGGGGTGGAGGGGAGGGGCGGTTTATGAGTGGGGGGTGGAGGGGAGGGGCGGTTTGTGAGTGGGGGGTGGGGGAGGGGCGGCTTGTGAGTGGGGGGTGGAGGGAGGGCGGTTTGTGAGTGGGGGGTGGAGGGGAGGGGCGGTTTATGAGTGGGGGGTGGAGGGGAGGGGCGGTTTGTGAGTGGGGGTGGAGGGGAGGGGCGGTTTATGAGTGGGGGGTGGAGGGGAGGGGCGGTTTATGAGTGGGGGGTGGAGGGGCGGGGCGGTTTGTGAGTGGGGGTGGGGGAGGGGCGGTTTGTGAGTGGGGGTGGAGGGGAGGGCGGTTTATGAGTGGGGGTGGAGGGGCGGGGCGGTTTGTGAGTGGGGGGTGGAGGGGAGGGCGGTTTGTGAGTGGGGGGTGGGGGAGGGGCGGCTTGTGAGTGGGGGGTGGAAGGGAGGGGCGGTTTGTGAGTGGGGGGTGGAGGGGCGGTTTATGAGTGGGGGGTGGAGGGGAGGGGCGGTTTGTGAGTGGGGGGTGGAGGGGCGGGGCGGTTTATGAGTGGGGGTGGAGGGGAGGGGCGGTTTATGAGTGGGGGGTGGAGGGGCGGGGCGGTTTGTGAGTGGGGGGTGGAGGGGAGGGGCGGTTTATGAGTGGGGTGGAGGGGCGGGGCGGTTTATGAGTGGGGGGTGGAGGGGAGGGGCGGTTTGTGAGTGGGGGGTGGAGGGGAGGGGCGGTTTGTGAGTGGGGGGTGGAGGGGAGGGGCGGTTTATGAGTGGGGGTGGAGGGGAGGGGCGGTTTGTGAGTGGGGGGTGGAGGGGCGGGGCGGTTTGTGAGTGGGGGGTGGAGGGGAGGGGCGGTTTGTGAGTGGGGGGTGGAGGGGAGGGGCGGTTTGTGAGTGGGGGTGGAGGGGCGGGGCGGTTTGTGAGTGGGGGGTGGAGGGAGGGGCGGTTTGTGAGTGGGGGTGGAGGGGAGGGGCGGTTTGTGAGTGGGGGTGGAGGGGAGGGGCGGTTAATGAGTGGGGGGTGGAGGGGAGGGGCGGTTTGTGAGTGGGGGGTGGAGGGGCGGGGCGGTTTATGAGTGGGGGGTGGAGGGGAGGGGCGGTTTGTGAGTGGGGGGTGGAGGGGAGGGGCGGTTTATGAGTGGGGGTGGAGGGGAGGGGCGGTTTGTGAGTGGGGGGGGGAGGGGCGGTTTGTGAGTGGGGGTGGAGGGGAGGGGCGGTTTATGAGTGGGGGGTGGAGGGGAGGGGCGGTTTATGAGTGGGGGGGGTGGAGGGGAGGGGCGGTTTGTGAGTGGGGGGTGGAGGGGAGGGGCGGTTTATGAGTGGGGGGTGGAGGGAGGGGCGGTTTATGAGTNGGGGGGTGGAGGGGAGGGGCGGTTTATGAGTGGGGGGTGGAGGGGAGGGGCGGTTTGTGAGTGGGGGGTGGAGGGAGGGGCGGTTTGTGAGTGGGGGGTGGAGGGGAGGGGCGGTTTACGAGTGGGGGGTGGAGGGGAGGGGCGGTTTATGAGTGGGGGTGGAGGGGAGGGCGGTTTATGAGTGGGGGGTGGAGGGGAGGGCGGTTTATGAGTGGGGGGTGGAGGGGCGGGGCGGTTTATGAGTGGGGGTGGAGGGGAGGGGCGGTTAATGAGTGGGGGGTGGAGGGGAGGGGCGGTTTGTGAGTGGGGGGTGGAGGGGAGGGGCGGTTTGTGAGTGGGGGTGGAGGGGAGGGGCGGTTTGTGAGTGGGGGGTGGAGGGGAGGGGCGGTTTACGAGTGGGGGTGGAGGGGAGGGGCGGTTTGTGAGTGGGGGATGGAGGGGAGGGGCGGTTTGTGAGTGGGGGTGGAGGGGAGGGGCGGTTTGTGAGTGGGGATGGAGGGGCGGGGCGGTTTATGAGTGGGAGGTGGAGGGGAGGGGCGGTTTACGAGTGGGGGTGGAGGGGAGGGGCGGTTTACGAGTGGGGGTGGAGGGGCGGGGCGGTTTATGAGTGGGAGGTGGAGGGAGGGGCGGTTTGTGAGTGGGGGGTGGAGGGAGGGGCGGTTTACGAGTGGGGGGTGGAGGGGCGGGGCGGTTTATGAGTGGGAGGTGGAGGGAGGGGCGGTTTACGAGTGGGGGGTGGAGGGGAGGGGCGGTTTATGAGTGGGGGTGGAGGGGAGGGGCGGTTTGTGAGTGGGGGTGGAGGGGAGGGGCGGTTTGTGAGTGGGGGTGGAGGGGAGGGGCGGTTTACGAGTGGGGATGGAGGGGAGGGGCGGTTTGTGAGTGGGGGGGTGGAGGGGCGGGGCGGTTTGTGAGTGGGGGGTGGAGGGGAGGGGCGGTTTGTGAGTGGGGGTGGAGGGGAGGGGCGGTTTACAAGTGGGCGGTTAGAGTTCAACGGTGACGTCACCAACCACGCCCCGTTACGTGACGTCACCGCCCCTCATGAATATGTAACAGGCGCGCGAGAGAGGAGCTCATTTGCATATTAAGTCTCGTCACCCGGATGTTGAGGCGACTTTTTCCCAGCCGACCGTTAATTGAAAACCGCAGTTTAAGGGGTTCAAGATTTTGTGTTTTTGTTTAAACTTTAACGCGCGGCTTATTTATCGATCGCCCGTCAAGACGACCATCGCGGTGAGCTCGGCTTGCGTTGTTGGAAGGAGATCGTCGTCTGTGGTTTGTGTTTTGTTGCTGCCTGCTGTGGCGCTAACTAGTTTTTAAGGCCTTGCCCGTGTGTGCTAGCTAACAGCACTTGCCCCTACAGTGTGTACAGGCTACACGGGGGAGCTTTGCCTGTGTGTGCTAGCTAACAGCACTTGCCCCTACAGTGAGTACAGGCTACACGGGGGATCTTTGCCTGTGTGTGCTAGCTAACAGCACTTGCCCCTACAGTTTAGAGGCTACACGGGGGAGCTTTGCCTGTGTGTGCTAGCTAACAGCACTTGCCCCTACAGTGTGTACAGGCTACACGGGGGATCTTTGCCTGTGTGTGCTAGCTAACAGCACTTGCCCCTACAGTGTGTACAGGCTACACGGGGGATCTTTGCCTGTGTGTGCTAGCTAACAGCACTTGCCCCTACAGTGTGTACAGGCTACACGGGGGATTTTTGCCTGTGTGCTAGCTAACAGCACTTGCCCCTACAGTTTGAGGCTACACGGGGGAGCTTTGCCTGTGTGTGCTAGCTAACAGCACTTGCCCCTACAGTGTGTACAGGCTACACGGGGGATCTTTGTCTGTGTGTGCTAGCTAACAGCACTTGCCCCTACAGTGAGTACAGGCTACACGCGGGACCTTTGTCTGTGTGTGCTAGCTAACAGCACTTGCCCCTACAGTCTGTTAGAGGCTACACGGGGGATCTTTGCCTGTGTGTGTCTAGCTAACAGCACTTGCCCCTACAGTGTGTACAGGCTACACGGGGGATCTTTGTCTGTGTGTGCTAGCTAACAGCACTTGCCCCTACAGTGAGTACAGGCTACACGCGGGANCTTTGTCTGTGTGTGCTAGCTAACAGCACTTGCCCCTACAGTCTGTTAGAGGCTACACGGGGATCTTTGCCTGTGTGTGCTAGCTAACAGCACTTGCCCCTAGAGTGTGTACAGGCTACACGGGGATCTTTGCCTGTGTGTGCTAGCTAACAGCACTTGCCCCTACAGTGTGTTAGAGGCTACACGGGGGATCTTTGCCTGTGTGTGCTAGCTAACAGCACTTGCCCCTACAGTGTGTACAGGCTACACGGGGGATCTTTGTCTGTGTGTGCTAGCGAACAGCACTTGCCCCTACAGTGTGTACAGGCTACACGGGGGATCTTTGCCTGTGTGTGCTAGCTAACAGCACTTGCCCCTACAGTGTGTACAGGCTACACGGGGGAGCTTTGCCTGTGTGTGCTAGCTAACAGCACTTGCCCCTGCAGTGTGTACAGGCTACACGGGGGATCTTTGCCTGTGTGTGCTAGCTAACAGCACTTGCCCCTACAGTGTGTTAGAGGCTACACGGGGGATCTTTGCCTGTGTGTGCTAGCTAACAGCACTTGCCCCTACAGTGTGTACAGGCTACACGGGGGATCTTTGCCTGTGTGTGCTAGCTAACAGCACTTGCCCCTACAGTGTGTACAGGCTACACGGGGGAGCTTTGCCTGTGTGTGCTAGCTAACAGCACTTGCCCCTGCAGTGTGTACAGGCTACACGGGGATCTTTGCCTGTGTGTGCTAGCTAACAGCACTTGCCCTACAGTGTGTACAGGCTACACGGGGGACCTTTGCCTGTGTGTGCTAGCTAACAGCACTTGCCCCTACAGTGTGTACAGGCTACACGGGGGATCTTTGCCTGTGTGTGCTAGCTAACAGCACTTGCCCCTACAGTGAGTTACAGGCTACACGGGGAGCTTTGCCTGTGTGTGCTAGCTAACAGCACTTGCCCCTACAGTGTGTACAGGCTACACGGGGGATCTTTGCCTGTGTGTGCTAGCTAAGCACTTGCCCCTACGTTTGAGGCTACACGGGGGAGCTTTGCCTGTGTGTGCTACTAACAGCACTTGCCCCTACAGTGTGTACAGGCTACACGGGGGATCTTTGCCTGTGTATAGGTGCTACTCGCTAACAGCACTTGCCCCTACAGTGAGTACAGGCTACACGGGGGATCTTTGCCTGTGTGTGCTAGCTAACAGCACTTTCCCCTGCAGTGTGTACAGGCTACACGGGGGAGCTTTGCCTGTGTGTGCTAGCTAACAGCACTTGCCCCTACAGTGTGTACAGGCTACACGGGGGACCTTTGCCTGTGTGTGCTAGCTAACAGCACTTGCCCCTACAGTGTGTACAGGCTACACGGGGGATCTTTGTCTGTGTGTGCTAGCTAACAGCACTTGCCCCTACAGTGTGTACAGGCTACACGGGGGATCTTTGCCTGTGTGTGCTAGCTAACAGCACTTGCCCCTACAGTGTGTACAGGCTACACGGGGATCTTTGCCTGTGTGTGCTAGCTAACAGCACTTGCCCCTACAGTGTGTACAGGCTACACGGGGACCTTTGCCTGTGTGTGCTAGCTAACAGCACTTGCCCCTACAGTGTGTACAGGCTACACGGGGGATCTTTGCCTGTGTGTGCTAGCTAACAGCACTTGCCCCTACAGTGTGTACAGGCTACACGGGGATCTTTGCCTGTGTGTGCTAGCTAACAGCACTTGCCCCTACAGTGTGTACAGGCTACACGGGGGACCTTTGCCTGTGTGTGCTAGCTAACAGCACTTGCCCCTACAGTGTGTACAGGCTACACGGGGGATCTTTGTCTGTGTGTGCTAGCTAACAGCACTTGCCCCTACAGTGTGTACAGGCTACACGGGGGATCTTTGCCTGTGTGTGCTAGCTAACAGCACTTGCCCCTACAGTGTGTACAGGCTACACGGGGGATCTTTGCCTGTGTGTGCTAGCTAACAGCACTTGCCCCTACAGTGTGTACAGGCTACACGGGGACCTTTGCCTGTGTGTGCTAGCTAACAGCACTTGCCCCTACAGTGTGTACAGGCTACACGGGGGATCTTTGCCTGTGTGTGCTAGCTAACAGCACTTGCCCCTACAGTCTGTTAGAGGCTACACGGGGGATCTTTGCCTGTGTGTGTCTAGCTAACAGCACTTGCCCCTACAGTGTGTACAGGCTACACGGGGATCTTTGCCTGTGTGTGCTAGCTAACAGCACTTGCCCCTACAGTCATCAACATCATCACCACCATCATCATCAACATCGTCACCACCATCATCATCAACATCATCACCACCACCATCATCATCACCACCACCATCATCAACATCATCACCACCACCATCATCAACATCATCACCACCACCATCATCAACATCATCATCACCGCCATCATCACCACCACCACCTCCATCATCACCACCGCCACCACTAACACCACACCATCACCACCACCATCACCACCTCCATCACCACCTCCATCACCACCACGTCAACATCATCACCACCATCGTCAACATCATCATCAACACCACCATCATCATCACCACCACCCCATCATCACCTCCATCATCATCACCACGACCATCACACCACCACCATCATCACCACCACCATCATCATCACCACCACCTCCATCATCACCACCGCCACCACCAACACCACCACCTCCACATCACCACCGCCACCACTAACACCACACCAACACCACACCACCATCATCAACACCACCACCATCATCAACACCATCATAGTGCACTAGTAACGGATTGTAAATGTAGTAGTGGGTTTACTCCAACACACGCCCAGTTAGTGCTGTACTAGTAACGAATTGTAAATGTTGTAGTGGGTTTAACTCTCCAACACACATCAACCGGTTAGTGCTGCACTAGTAACGAATTGTAAATGTTGTGGGTTTACTCTCCAACAACCGGTTAGTGCTGTACTAGTATTGTAAAGTANTGGGTTTACTCTCCAACACACAGCAACCGGTTAGTGCTGTACTAGTAACGAATTGTAAATGTTGTAGTGGGTTTAACTCTCCAACACACAGCAACCGGTTAGTGCTGCACTAGTAACGAATTGTAAATGTTGTAGTGGGTTTAACTCTCCAACACACAGCAACCTTAGTGCTGCACTAGTAACGAATTGTAAATGTTGTAGTGGGTTTAACTCTCCAACACACAGCAACCGGTTAGTGCTGCACTAGTAACGAATTGTAAATGTTGTAGTGGGTTTAACTCTCCAACACACAGCAACCGGTTAGTGCTGCACTAGTAACGAATTGTAAATGTTGTAGTGGGTTTAACTCTCCAACACACAGCAACCGGTTAGTGCTGTACTAGCAACGGATTGTAAATGTTGTAGTGGGTTTAACTCTCCAACACACAGCAACCGGTTAGTGCTGTACTAGTAACGAATTGTAAATGTTGTAGTGGGTTTAACTCTCCAACACACAGCAACCGGTTAGTGCTGTACTAGTAACGAATTGTAAATGTTGTAGTGGGTTTAACTCTCCAACACACAGCAACCGGTTAGTGCTGCACTAGTAACGAATTGTAAATGTTGTAGTGGGTTTAACTCTCCAACACACAGCAACCGGTTAGTGCTGTACTAGTAACGAATTGTAAATGTTGTAGTGGGTTTAACTCTCCAACACACAGCAACCGGTTAGTGCTGCACTAGTAACGAATTGTAAATGTTGTAGTGGGTTTAACTCTCCAACACACAGCAACCGGTTAGTGCTGTACTAGTAACGACTGTCAACCCCTTATCAGTGCCCTACCGTATTACAGACCAATTCAGACCTTATTGATCACCCCGCGTCCCTTACAAATCTCAACGTTTATCCTACAAAGTCCATCACAAGAGAGAAACGCAAACAAATAGACAATTGATAATGGTTTTTTACTCTTCTATCTGGCAACAAAACTGACACCTTTTTTTAACAAGGAGTCATGTTTGCATAGACCACAATTCCTGCGGTCTATGCAAACAAAAAACACAACTCTGATAATGTATGCACTGTCCTTGCAGTTGATTGGTCCACACCCGAGACAGCTTTCCTTAGAGCCTAGTCTCACATGGTGTTGGACCAGGTGACGCCAAAAGGCGCACAACTCAAAGACAATGCACCATCAGAGTATGAGAGCTCGGGGTAAGCATTTACACCATTGGAACCTCCTTTGCCAGTAACAAAATATGAGTATTGTTTTTTTACCCTTCTATCTGGCAACAAAACTGACACCTTTTTTATACAAGGAGTCATGTTTGCATTTGAATGCAAACACAACACACAACTCTGATAATGTATGCACTGTCCTTGAAGTTGATTGGTCCACACCCGAGACAGCTTTTCTTAGAGCCCAGTCTCACACGGCCGTAATGGACCTGACAACTCAATTTCCCCTGTACAACAGAGGTCGCAACCGGGTACCCGATACCCGTACCCTACCCGATACCCGGCTACCCGTACCCGGCCGGGTACGGGTAGGCCGTGAGTCACTGGTGAGTCACCGTGTATCACTCATTTCCAACGTCTTGTCTCTTCTCACAATTCAAGTTCCTAGAATCAACCCACCCGCGCCTGCAACATGGCTTCATCCCAGAGGTCGCAATCAGGTACCCGATACCCGTACCATACCCGGCCGGGTACGGGTACCCGTTTGCGACCCTGGTGCGGCCGGGTACGGGTACAGGTAAGGAATAAAAATCCGTTTGCGACCTCTGCTGTACAAGAATCTACGGTGTTAAACCGTGTGGGTTGACGCGGTGTGGAACGATCAACGGAGGTTTGTCCTTTGGGCTAGACTCCGCCGTAGGAATGTGGAATTTCCCGATCACTGGCACTGCTGCTGCTGCTGCTGAGGTCAAAGACGAGAGGCGAGCATCGCCGATGGCAGTGTGAGTGTGTACGTGTGTCTGTGTGTACGCGTGTGTCTGTGTGTACGTGTCTGTGTGTGTGCGTGTCTGTGTGTACGTGTCTGTGTGTGTGTGCGTGTGTACTTGTGTGTGTGCACTTGTGTGTGTGTACGTGTGTGTGCGTCTGTGCGTACGTGTGTGTGCGTGTGTGTGTGAGTGTGTACGTGTCTGTGTGTGTGTTGTGTACGTGTCTGTGTTTGTACGTCTGTATGTGTGTGTGTGTACGTGTGTGTGTGTGTGTACGTGTGTACGTNTGTGTACGTGCGTGTGTGTGTGTGTACNTGGTGTGTGTGTGTCATGTGTGTGTGTATGTGTGTGTANGTGTGTGTGTGTNCGTGTGTGTGTGTGTGTATGTGTGTGTNCGTGTGTGTATGTGTGTGTTGTGTGTGTGTGTGTACGTGTGTGTGTGTGTACGTGTGTGTGTACGTGTGTGCGAGTGTGTGTGTACGTGTGTGTGTGTCTGTGTGTACGTGTGTGTATGTACGTGTGTGTGCTCGGCCTCTGTGGAGGAGGCTCGTGAAGGACGCTACTGGGCAGTTGGAGGCAGTCGCCCTCCAACAACAACGGGGGGCAAAAGAGCGACGCTCACAACAACGAGCGGAGCACCGGGTGGATAAAGCACAGCAAGTTGGCACAGTAAGGGGCACAGGTGGTGCATCAGCCAGTCATCTCGGTCATCTCAGTCAGTCGACCCGTGGCACCTGCTGGGTCTGCCCCGTGACCTCCTGCCAGCGGGCGTTCGACACTTCACGTGGCAGCCTCAACGTGCACCTGGCACAAGTGTCGTGGTGACATCACGCCACTTCGTGGCGAATGGCGCTTGTTGTTATTGCGTGCTCATTTGGAGCCAAGAGATTGCGTTGAATGCGAGTCAAAGGTTGACGGTGGGGTGGTGATGGTGGAGGAGTAAAGCAAGTGCTTAGCGAGCTTGAACTTTGAAACGCGACGACTTCTAGAGTATGTATCTCTGCAGATGCGCTACTGCGGCCGTCTGGAACGCTCTGCTTTCTGATATTAGGAAGCCCTTGGGAGCTATGATGCCACTTTTTAAATCATCATCGTCTAGATCGAGAAAACGCATTTCTTTAGAACTGCATCGCATGGCGATTTCAAATGCGCTCTTGCGGCCGTCTGGAACGCTCTTGTTTCTGATATTAGGAATCCAATTCTAGATTTGAAGCTTTCACGACTGCAAGGATTCATACTCTTAGGTTTTTTCGGTAAAGTCACGTAGGTAAAAATAAAATTAAAAGTTAATAAAAGTGATAATGGAAATAAAATAAAATAGTGAATCACGACGTTTCGGAGGCAACACAAGTCTCCGTCATCAGGTGGGACCGTCACAGCTAAAATTACTGCATCAAGATTTTATTTCCATTATTACTTTAATTAACTTTTAATTAGATTTTTTACCTACGTGACTTTACCAAAAAAACCTAAGAGTATTAGGTTTCCACTGCAAAGCGATGATGCAATTTTAAATAATCATCATCAAGATTGACGAAACTCATTTCTTTAGAACTGCATCGCACGGCGCTTTCAAATACGACTCTGCGGCCGTCTGGAACGCTCTTTCTTCAGATTATTAGGAGGAGGCCACTGGGGAGCCGTACAATTTTAAATCGTCGTCATCGAGATGGACAAACTCGTTTCGTTAGAACTGCTTTCAGATGCGCTTCTGGGATGCTCTTGCTTCCAATAGTAGTAAGCCCCTGGGAGCTATGATGCCACTTTGAAATCATCATCATCAAGATTGCAGCTTAAATAGACGCTGCCAAGCTTGGCGGTGTTCATTCAGACGCTGTCTTTTCGACAGACCTGTTCTTCACCTGAGGACGGCTGCTTGCGTTGTGGCCGAAACGTCGTGAGAATTGTATTGTTTTATTTTTATAATTTTATTATTTCCCTTCTACGTGACGACTTTACCGAAAGAACCAAGAAGATTGCAGAACTAATTTCTCTACGACTGTTTGTTGCGTTTACTTTGTGGTCCTTCCATCGCGCAACCTCCGATTCGGCACGTACGGTGCGAAAGAAGTCCAAGTACGTGCGTGTGAAGCGTCGTCTGATTCTCGCGTGCCTTCGTGCAAACGGTGCTTAATTTCCCCCCCCCGATCTCGTCACCCAGGGGGCTGAACTGGTGCTCCGTTGTGCAGCGACTGATCCGGCTGTTCGCTCTTCCGGCTCGACCGCAAACCCAGCCATCGCCTGGTCGCGCGATCACCCGCTGACCCACCCACCCACCCACCGACTAATCTACTCATCCACTCGCCCACCAGACTGTGCACTTAACCATTACACCGCACCGTCCGATTCTAGCACGTTTGGCTACGTACGGCAAGCGAAGGAAGTTCAACGTGCACACGTGCTTACACACACCCCCCCAAAATATCCACACTTAGCCGCTCATCCACTCACCACCAACCCCACCTACTCACCCACTCACCACTAACACCACCTACTCACCCACTCACCACCAACCCCACCCACTCACCAACACCACCCACCCACTCACCACCAACACCACCTACTCACACACCCACCCACCCACCACTCACCACCAACCCAACCCACTCACCACCAACCCAACCCACTCACTCACCACCAACCCACTCACTCACTCACCAGCACCACCCACCCACTCACCACCAACACCACCCACTCACCACCAACACCACCACCCACTCACCACCACACCACCACCCACTCACCACCAACACCACTCACCACTCACCACCACACCACCCACCCACTCACCACCAACACCACCCACTCACCACCAACACCACCCACCCACTCACCACCAACACCACTCACCCACTCACCACCCCACCCACACTCACCACCAACACCACTCACACTCACCACCAACACCACCAACACCACCCACCCACTCACCACCCCACCTACCCACTCACCACCAACACCACCCACCCACTCACCACCAACCCACCCACCCACTCACCACCAACACCACCCACCCACTCACCACCAACACCACCCACTCACCCACTCACCACCAACACCACCCACTCACCAACCCACCCACTCACCACCAACCCCACCCACTCACCACCACCACCCACTCACCCACTCACCACCCACCCACTCACCACCAACACCACCCACCCACTCACCACCAACACCACTCACCCACTCACCACCAACCCCAACCACCACCCACCACCAACACCACCCACCACTCACCACCAACACCACCCACTCACCCACTCACCACCAACACCACCCACTCACCACCAACCCCACCCACCCACTCACCACCACCACCCACTCACCACCAACACCACCCACTCACTCACNCACCAACCCCACCCACTCACTTACCACCAACACCACCACCCACTACCACCAACACCACTCACCCACTACCACCAACACCACCCACCCACTCACCATCAACACCACCCACCCACTCACCACCAACACCACCCACCCACTCACCACCAACACCACCCACCCATTCACCACCAACACCACCCCCCCACTCACCACCAACACCACCCACCCACTCACCACCAACACCACCCACCCACTCACCACCAACACCACCCACCCACTCACCACCAACACCACTCACCCACTCACCACCAACACCACCCCCCACTCACCACCAACACCACCACCCACTCACCACCAACACCACCCACTCACCACCAACACCACCACCCACTCACCACCAACACCACCCACCCACTACCCACCACCACCACCAACACCACCCACCCACTCACCACCAACACCACCCCCACTCACCACCAACACCACTCACCCACTCACCACCACCAACACCACCCACTCACTCACTCACCACCAACACCACCCACTCACTCACCACCAACACCACTCACCCACTCACCACCAACACCACCCCCCACTCACCACCAACACACCCACCCACTCACCACCAACACCACTCACCCACTCACCACCAACACCACCCACCCACTCACCACCAACACCACCCACTCACCACCAACACCACCCACCCACTCACCACCAACACCACCCCCACTCACCACCAACACCACCCACTCACTCACCACCAACACCACCCACCCACTCACCACCAACACCACCCACTCACTCACCACCAACACCACCCACCCACTCACCACCAACACCACCACCCACTCACTCACCCACTCACCACCAACACCACCCACCCACTCACCACCAAGCCCACCCACTCACCACCAACACCACTCACCCACTCACCACCAACACCACCACCCACTCACCACCAACACCACCACCCACTCACCACCACCAACACCACCCACTCACTCACTCACCACCAACACCACCCACTCACTCACCACCAACACCACTCACCCACTCACCACCAACACCACCCACTCACCACCAACACCACCCACCCACTCACCACCAACACCACCCACCCACTCACCACCAACACCACCCACCCACTCACTCACCACCCACTCACCACCAACACCACTCACCACCAACACCACCCACTCACCACCCACCCACTCACCACCAACACCACCCATCCACTCACCATCCACCCACCCACTCACCACCCCACTCACTCACTCACCACCAACACCACCCACCCACTCACCACCAACACCACCAACACCACTCACCCACTCACCACCAAACACCACCCACCCACTCACCACCAACACACTCACTCACCCACTCACCACCAACACCACCCACCCACTCACCACCAACACCACTCACCCACTCACCACCAACACTACCCACCCACTCACCACCAACACCACTCACCCACTCACCACCAACACCACCCACCCACTCACCACCAAGCCCACCCACTCACCACCAACACCACTCACCCACTCACCACCACACCACCACCCACTCACCACCACCCACTCACCACCAACACCACTCACCACCAACACCACCCACTCACCACCCACCCACTCACCACCAACACCACCCATCCACTCACCATCCACCCACCCACTCACCACCCCACTCACCCACTCACCACCAACACCACCCACCCACTCACCACCAAGCCCACCCACTCACCACCAACACCACTCACCCACTCACCACCAACACCACCACCCACTCACCACCAACCCACTCACCCACTCACCACCAACACTACCCACTCACTCGCACCCACCAACACCACTCACCCACTCACCACCAACACCACCCACTCACTCACCACAACACCACTCACCCACTCACCACCAACACCACCCACCCACTCACCACCAACACCACTCACCCACTCACCACCAACACTACCCACTCACTCACTCACCACCAACACCACCCACTCACTCACCACCAACACCACTCACCCACTCACCACCAACACCACCCACCCACTCACCACCAACACCACCCACCCACTCACCACCAACACCACTCACCCACTCACCACCAACACTACCCACTCACTCACTCACCACCAACACCACCCACCCACTCACCACCAACACCACTCACCCACTCACCACCAACACTACCCACTCACTCACTCACCACCAACACCACCCACTCACTCACCACCAACACCACTCACCCACTCACCACCAACACCACCCACCCACTCACCACCAACACCACCCACCCACTCACCACCAACACCACTCACCCACTCACCACCAACACTACCCACTCACCCACTCACCACCAACACCACCCACCCACTCACCACCACACCACTCACCCACTCACCACCAACACCACCCACTCACTCACCACCAACACCACCCACCCACTCACCACCAACACCACTCACCCACTCACCACCAACACTACCCACTCACTCACTCACCACCAACACCACCCACCCACTCACCACCAACACCACTCACCCACTCACCACCAACACCACCCACTCACTCACCACCAACACCACCCACTCACAACTCACCCACCCACTCACCACCCACTCACCACCAACACCACCCACCCACTCACAACTCACCCACCCACTCACCACCCACTCACAACTCACCCACCCACTCACCACCCACTCACCACCAACACCACTCACCCACTCACCACCAACACCACCCACTCACTCACCACCAACACCACCCACTCACTCACCACCAACACCACCCACTCACAACTCACCCACCCACTCACCACCCACCCACTCACCCACCCCCCACCCCCCACCCCCATGGAGCACCTAGAGGAGGACTTGCTTTGCCCCGTGTGCTACTCGCTGTTCGAGGACCCGCGCAGCTTGCCCTGCGCCCACACCTTCTGCCGGCCTTGCCTGGAGGCCATCTTCGAGCAGGCCGGGATGGGCGGCGGTGCCGGCGGCGGCGGCGGTGGCGCGGTGCGGGCCAAGCGGCGGGGGGCCGCTCCGCCCCGCTGCCCGGCGTGCCAGCGGCCCGTGGAGGCGGAGGAGGCCCGTCTGGTGCCGGCCAACTACGCGCTGGCCGCCGTGCTGGAGACCTTCCGCAGGGGCCGGCGGGTGGGCGCGCACGAGCACGCGTGTCACGAGCACCCGTCGCAGGTGGGGAGGGCGTNTGTGGGTGGGTGGGTGTGGGTGGGTGTGGGTGGGTGTGGGTGGGTGTGGGTATGTGGGTGTGAGTGGGTGTACGTGTGTGTGTGTGTACGTGTGGGTGTACGTGTGTGTGTGTGTGGGGGGGTGTGTCGACTCAGCCTGAAATGAGTACCTGGTGTGGTGTGTAAACATCGCCACTGGGGAGACAAAGGCGGTCGGGCGTGGTGCTGGCCACCCACCCCCTCGTGTACCGTTCCGGCCTTCATAGGTGCTCGCTAACAGCACTTGCCCCTACAGTCTGGTTAAGGCTATACGGGGGATCTTTGTGTGTACGTGTGTGTTTGTGTGCCTCTCCTCCCCGCATTCTCCCTCCCCTCCCCTCTCCATGTTCATCCCCCTCCCCTCCCCCTCTCCTCCCCCTCCCCCCCTCCCCTCTCCATGTTCATCCCCCTCCCCTCCCCCTCCCTCCCCCTCCCTCCCCCTCCCCTCCCCCTCCCCTCCCCTCCCCTCCCCTCCCCTCCCCTCCCCTCCCCCTCCCCTCCCCCTCCCCCTCCCCCTCCCCCCTCCCCTCTCCATGTTCATCCCCCTCTCCTCCCCCTCCTCTCTCCACCTCGTTCCCCTCCTCCCTCTCCCCCTCCCCTCCTCCCCTCTCCCTGTTCCTCCCCCACATCCCCCTCCCTCTCCTCCTCCCCCTCCCCTCCACCACCCCCCCCCCCCCCCCCCGTAGCCGGCCAGCATGTTCTGCTTGTGC
>WFAB01002218.1:0-50483 GCA_018977245.1 Lethenteron camtschaticum
TACCATCAAAGGTTTGTACACGAAGCCATACAAATATACAAACACAGACATAATTTCAACCGTGATGATGGTTATAAACTGAGTAATCATTGGAAAGATGTGATTAACCATGCAAAAAAGATTTAACTACACTTATTTGGACCATCTTATTTGACAGACAGCTATTCTTGAGTTACTGTACGGGTTACTGATAGACAGCCAGTTTTGTTTTACCATGTTTAGCTTCTTTTTTCACACACTGGTTTCCTGCTACAAGTTTTACCCACCAAACAACACAGCAGGAGGCCGTTTCTTCCTGACCTGCTTTTGTGCTTTTACCATCTACATGGCAGAGGCTCGGTCTCATTTGCAGCAGTTGCACATTGAACAACTCTGGGACCCCCCCCCCCTCTCAGGCTCAGTCCTTTGTTATATAGACTAGCCGTAGTCTCAAGCCGCACCTTACCATAATAATAACAAGTAAACCCGTAAAAACAAAGTTTTTCACTATAAATCCTTTATATGCGTGGCGGCTAGAGTCTTCTCGTCCTCTGGCTTGAGATGGCTGCCACCTATGGGTCAGATGATTGTCTGCCAGTATTAAGCAATTGGTAATTAAATATTTAATTTGTTTTCCCTAAACAGTGTAAAAAATTTGTAAAAATGTTTCACGAACATTAATTGTCTCGCACAACGAGTCTGTGTGGAAAATGTCAGCTCGATTGGATCACGGGAAGTGGGTTAAAAAACGAGCGAAAGATTTGCACGGTCTTAAGCAAGCAAGCGAACTTAATATAAAGGATTTAAAAATATATTCGCCTGTGGAGGACGCGTGGATCGATCCCGCGACGTTTGGCATGGGAAGCGAGGGCGCTACCAACTGCGCTACTCCGCCACGGCCCGTGGAGGGGTTACGCTCTGGGCTCTTGCACTGTGATGTTCAGCCAAAGCCATGAATGAGTTCTATTTGAATAAATGTAAAATATTTTTTTTGCCTAAAAAGTGTAAACAAAAATTTTAAAAATTTTTCACGAACAATAATTGTCTCGCACAACGAGTCTGTGTGGAAAATGTCAGCTCGATTGGATCACGGAAGTGGGTTAAAAAACGAGCGAAGATTTGCACGGTCGCAAGCAAGCAAGCACGCAAGCAAGCAAGCAAACTTAATATAAAGGATTTAAAAAAGTGGGCCGGTCCTGGCCCATCCCCCCCCCCCTCAACCATTATATAAACGGAGTGGTATCTCTTGTAATCTCTCATTTATTTGATACAGCTGTCGGGCTGTGACGGTTCCACCTGAAGACGGAAGCTTGTGTTGCCTCTGAAACGTCGTGATTTTTATTACATTTTTATTTTACTTTTATTAATTTTAATTTTTTTACCTACGTGACTTTACCGAAAACCTAAGAATATGAATACTGGGGTAGGTTTGTCTGTGTGTGGTGTGTGTAGTACATAGACACTGCTGCTGCTACTCGCTGGCAAGAGCACTTGCCTCCGCAGCCTGACGGAGGTTACACGGGGGACCTTTGTCTGTGCGCGTGTGTGTGCGTCAGGAGGGAGTGGTTCCCGAGGAGAGCCGTGGAGACCCCCAGCCGGAGTGTGTCTGTGTGTGTGTCTGTGTGTGTGTGTCTGTGTGTGTTGTGTGTGTGTCTGTGTGTGTGACTGTGTGTGTGTGTCTGTGTGTGTGTGTGTGACTGTGTGTGTCTGTGTGACTATGTGTGTGTGTGTGTGTGTGTCTGTGTGTGTGTGTCTGTGTGTGTGTGTCTGTGTGTGTCTGTGTGTGTGTCTGTGTGACTGTGTGTCNGTGTGTGTGTGTCTGTGTGTGTGTGTCTGTGTGTGTGTCTGTGTGTGTGTGTCTGTGTGTGTGTCTGTGTGTCTGTGTGTGTGTGTGACTGTGTGTGTCTGTGTGTGTGTGTGACTGTGTGTGTCTGTGTGTGTGTGTGTGTGTGTGTGTGTGNGTGTGTGTGTCTGTGTGTGTGTGTGTGTGACTGTGNGTGTGTGTGTGNGTGTGTGTGTGTCTGTGTGTGTGTCTGTGTGTGTCTATTGTGTGTGTCTGTGTGTGTGTATCTGTGTGTGTGTGTGTCTGTGTGTGTGTGTCTGTGTGTGTCTCACTGTGTGTGTGTCACTGTGTGTGTCACTGTGTGTGTCACTGTGTGTGTCTCACTGTGTGTGTCACTGTGTGTGTGTCTGTGTGTGTGTGTGACTGTGTGTGTGTGACTGTGTGTGTCTCTGAGTGGGTGGGTGGGTGAGTGGGTGGGTGGGTGGGTGAGTGGGTGGGTGAGTGGGTGGGTGGGTGAGTGGGTGGGTGGGTGGGTGGGTGAGTGAGTGGGTGGGTGAGTGGGTGGGTGAGTTGGGTGAGTGGGTGGGTGGGTGAGTGGGTGGGTGAGTGGGTGGGTGGGTGAGTGGTTACTGACGAGAAGGATCAGGGGTTTACATGTTCAGATTTTATTCCGATAAGACATTTTACAGCACCACTCCAAGCACCCAGAAGCTATGATACATCACCCACATGGTAACACCATGACCACCACCGTCATCAACATCACCAACAACATCAACATTGCCATCAATATATCATCACGATCAACGTTACCATCGCCATCATTACCAATGTAGTAAGGTTCCCGAGACTTGACAACGTAGTTGGAGGCACACGCTTGTTTATTAACACCAGCACGTAACAGGCAGCTTACAGTACTCGAAGGAGTATCGGCCCCTTCACCAGTCTAGCTACGGAACACAACAGCCTGGCTCACAGCTAGCTTACAGCGAGGTTACAGCACCCCGAATACCCCGTCCGGCTCTTAGAAGAGCGTCGGTTCTGGGCTCTGGGGCCACGCCGCTGGCTTGCCTGGTCGGCCCTGAAAAGGGCAGTGATCCCAGGGAGTTCCAGGGCCTGTCGAGCTGGTCTTCTTCCTTCACTGGTGACAACTTCACACACGAGCCCCCGAGCCGTCCGGCTCGCCGCCTTAAATAGCCATCCCCCCTTGAGGGGAGGGGCTGTGGGGGATCCCAGCTCCGCAATAGCCCCCCAGGATAACGGTGCGGACGTCGCAGTAAACACCTCTTCTCGTACCGACGTAGCCACGCCCAGTGTGTTTGTTTGCCACCCGCGGCAAGTCTAAATCGGGCCGTCTACAACGGCTCTACACAGAGACCCAGACTCACATAGAGACTCATAGACTCACGTAGAGACCCATAGACTTACACAGACACCCATAAACTCACATAGAGACTCAGACTCACATAGAGACCCATAGACTCACATAGAGACCCATAGACTCACATAGAGACCCATAGACTCACATAGAGACTCATAGACTCACGTAGAGACCCATAGACTCACATAGAGACCCATAGACTCACATAGAGACTCAAAGACTCACGTAGAGACCCAGACTCACATAGAGACCCATAGACTCACATAGAGACTCATAGACTCACGTAGAGACCCATAGACTCACATAGAGATCCATAGACTCACGTAGAGACCCATAGACTTACACAGACACCCATAGACTCACACAGAGACCCATAGACTCACACAGAGACCCATAGACTCACATAGAGACCCATAGACTCACATAGAGACCCATAGACTGAGGTGGTGGTGTGAGGTGGTGGTGTGAGGTGGTGGTGTGAGGTGGTGGTGAGTGGTGGTGGTGGGGAGGGTGGTTGTGGGGAGGGTGGTGGTGGTGAGGGTGGTGAGGGTGGTGGTGGTGAGGGTGGTGGTGAGGGTGTTGAGGGTGGTGGTGGTGAGGGTGGTGAGGGTGGTGGTGGTGGGGGGTGGTGAGGGTGGTGAGGGTGGTGGTGGTGAGGGTGGTGGTGAGGGTGGTGGTGGTGAGGGTGGTGAGAGTGGTGAAGGTGGTGGTGGTGGTGAGTGATGGTGGTGAGGCCACCTCCATCACTACCATCACCACCACCTCCACTATTACCACCACCACTATAACTTCCACCATCGCCACCACCACCACCTCCACCATCACCACCTCCAACATCACCATGATCACCACCACCATCACCACCACCATCACCACCACCATCATCACCATCATCATCACCGCCCCCACCACCTCACACATCACCACCACCACCACCACCGCTTAAACCTCATTTCACAGACCACCAGGTTTGCCGCGACTGAAGGAAAAAAAATATCAAACAAACATCATCAACAACAACAACAAAATAAATAAATAAACACGTCTCGGAGGCCAGATCTACAGGCAACGGACGACAGGAAATGAACAATATTCATGTTTAATACCATCCTGTCGCTTCATCGGCAACCATAGCGCGCCACCAAAGACGCAGATCCACACCCACCCGTGTAGCCTCTAGCAGGCTGTGGGGGCAAGTGCTGTTAGTAGCAGCAGCAGCTATGAACAACAAAGACAAAGATCCCCGTGTAGCCTCTAACAGGCTGTAGGGGCAAGTGCTGTGAGTAGCAGCAGCTATGAACACAGAGACAAAGATCCCCTGTGTAGCCTCTAACAGGCTGTAGGGGCAAGTGCTGTGAGTAGCAGCAGCTATGAAACACAAAGAAAGATCCCCGTGTAGCCTCTAACAGGCTGTAGGGCAAGTGCTGTGAGTAAGCAGCACTATGAACACACAAAGACAAAGATCCCCTGTGTAGCCTCTAACAGGCTGTAGGGGCAAGTGCTGTGAGTAGCAGCAGCTATGAACGCACAAAGACAAAGATCCCCGGTGTAGCTCTAACAGGCTGTAGGGCAAGTGTGAGTAGCAGCAGCTATGAACACACAAAGACAAGATCCCCTGTGTAGCCTCTAACAGGCTGTAGGGGCAAGTGCTGTGAGTAGCAGCAGCAGCTATGAACACACAAAGACAAAGATCCCCGTGTAGCCTCTAACAGGCTGTAGGGGCAAGTGCTGTGAGTAGCGCAGCAGCTATGAACCACAAAGACAAAGATCCCCGTGTAGCCTCTAACAGGCTGTAGGGGCAAGTGCTGTGAGTAGCAGGCAGCTATGAACCACAAAGACAAAGATCCCCGTGTAGCTCTAACAGGCTGTAGGGGCAAGTGCTGTTAGCGAGTAGCAGCAGTGCCTATGAAGGCTACCGGCGCTGTGGCACACGAGGGGGTGGGTAGCCAGCACCACGCCCGACCGCCTTTGTCTCCCCAAACCGGGTACTCAGTTGAGGCTGAGTAGACCTAGGGAAGCTCCGTGTGTTGTGTGTGTGTGTCGTGTGTGTGTGGGGGGGGAGAGCGAGGGACCGGCTGCCTGTCCATTGCAATCAAGAGCGAGATCTCGGTACGGACAATCTAAGAAAAAATTACGATTAAAAAAAGATATAATAAATACGACGTCTCATTTTAGCGAGTGAAGGCCCAGTGCCCAGCCGCTTGCCGAGGCTTTTGTTGCACTTTTCAGAAGCGAGCCCTTCTGCCTGCCCATCACAAGCGAAAGCTGGACCACGTGACAGCATCACCGTCGTCAGCACGTGAAGAGACACGCAAACTTCAAATACACAGCAGCAGCAGCAGGCGTCATGGGTTCAGGATCGAACCCACGACCTCCTGTAGACCAGGCGAGGTGGTCAACATCTCATAGCCACCGTGATGATGATGAGAGAGAGATCGAACCCACGACCTCCTGTAGACCAGGCGAGTGGTCAACATCTCATAGCCACCGTGATGATGATGAGAGAGAGATCGNCCCACGACCTCCTGTAGACCAGGCGAGGTGTCAACCCACGACCTCCTGTAGACCAGGCGAGGTGGTCAACATCTCATAGCCACCGTGATGATGATGATGAGAGATCGAACCCACGACCTCCTGTAGACCAGGCGAGGTGGTCAACATCTCATAGCCACACGAAGCCAACGGAACGGATAATGTAATCGATGATAATCGATCATCAGAGAGAGGGAGACACGCAAAACGATGATTATAATCGATGGGAATCGATTAGCAGAGAGAGACGCGCAAACCAACGATTAGAATCGATGAGAATCGAACAAACGATTCCCGGTGACGTCATAACCCGGAGACCATTGCCAAGTTCAAGATGGCGGCACCCAGGTTGGAGGTTGTTGTTGTTGTGGTGGTGGTTGTTGTGGTGGTTGTAGTGGTGGTGGCGGTTGTGGTGGTGGTTGTAGTGGTGGTGATTGTTGTGGTGGTTGTTGTGGTGGTGGTTGTAGTGGTGGTTGTTGTTTGTGTGGTGGTGGTGGTTGTGATGGTTGTTGTTTGTGTGGTGGTTGTTGTGGTGGTTGTTGTTTGTGTGGTGGTGGTTGTTGTGGTGGTTGTTGGGTTTAACGAGGCTGCATTGTGTGAGGAGCTCACAAATTCTTGAAAGATCTGGTCAAAGTCCCATCAATGAGCTCCTCCGGCAGGCAAGGCTGCGTTGGCTGGGTCATGTAGCCCGCATACCCAGCCACCGCATGCCTAAACAGCTTTTGTGTGGCCGGATCGAGGGGGCTAGACGGGCGCGGCACGGGCTAGAGAAGAGATGGAGTGATGTGGTACAGGAGGACGTGGAGCTGAGTGGACTTGCCGATGACTGGTACCAGCGGTGTCAAGATCGGCCTCTGGAGGAGGCTCGTGAAGGACGCTGCTGGGCAGTTGGAGGCAGTCGCCCTCCAGCAACAACGGAGGGCGGAGGAGCGACAGTCACAACAACGAGCGGAGCGCCGGGTGGCTAAAGCACAACAAGTTGGCACAGTTGGGGGCACAGGTGGTGCATCAGCCAGTCATCTCAGTCAGTCGACCCGTGGCACCTGCTGGGTCTGCCCCGTGACCTCCTGCCAGCGGGCGTTCGACACTTCACGTGGCCTCAAGGTGCACATGGCCTGGCACAAGCGTCGTGGTGACATCACCGCCACTTAGTGGCGAATGGCGGTTGCTGTTGTTGTAATGTGTGTGTGTCTGTGTGTAATGTCTACACACACACACGCTCACCTCTCCCCACTCCCCCCTCCCAGGCCGAAGGACTTTGTCACCACCATGGCCACCGCGGCGCTCCTGTCTGACGCTCCACGCCCTGCCCCTGCTCCTGCTGCTGCTCCTGCTGCCCCTGCTGTCCCTGCTGCTGCTGCCCCTGCTGCTGCTGCCCCTGCTGCCCCTGCTGCTGCTGCTGCCGCCGCACCACCGCTTGGCTCCCTGCCGCGCCGCTGGTGGTCCGGCTTCGTGGGCGCTCTCGGAGGCTGCTTCTTCACCACCAGCACCGCCACCGCCGCCACTGCCAACACCGCCGGAGGGGGGCGGCAGAGAGAGAGAGGAGGCTTCTCGGTGGGGGAGGGTGGGGGAGGTGGTGGTGTTGGTGGTATTGGCGGTGGTGTTGGCGGTGGTGGTGGTTGTGGTGTTGCCGTTGGTGGCGGTGATTGCCAGCAACCTGACAAGTTGGCGGTGGTGGTGGTGTGGGCGGCTGGGAAGCTGCGCTCAATATTCACGTTGCTCGTTGAGTGTGAGGAGGACGACCATGTCAGACCACGGGTGGGGCGCACGGGGGACAAGGATATGTGTCTGTGTGTGTGTAGGTCGACTCAGCCTCAAATGTGTAAACATCGCTGCTAGGGCGACAAAGGGCGTGGTGTTGGCCACCGACCCCCTCGTGTGCCGTGCCGGCCTTTACAGGTGCTACTCGCTAACAACACTTGCTCCTACAATCTGTTAAGGCTACACGGGGGATTTTTGTCTGTGAGGCAGTCGCCCTCCAACAACAACGGAGGGCGGAGGAGCGACGCTCACAACGAGCGGCGCGCCGGGTGGCTAAAGCACAGCAAGTTGGCACAGTAGGGGGCACAGGTGGTGCATCAGCCAGTCATCTCGGTCATCTCAGTTGACCCGTGGCACCTGGGTTTGCCCCTTGACCTCCTGCCAGTGGGCGTTTGACACTTCACGTGGCCTCAAGGTGCACATGGTCTGGCGAATGGCGGTTGTTTGTGCATCTCCTCACCTCCCCGTGCCCCTACAGGTGCTTGCGTCTGCATGCGAGATGTTGCAAGTCCTCAGCTCCAGCCATGCTGGCGCATTGGCATTTAGCAACAATGGAAACCTCGCGGCCTTAGCCAGCCTGCTGGGACGCACTCACAACCCTCAAGCCCTGGAGAAGATCACCGGTAGCAACCCACCCACACTCACCACCCACACTCACCACCCACACTCACCACCCACACTCACCACCACCCACACTCACCACCCANACTCACCACCCACACTCACCACCCACCCTCACCACCCACACTCACCACCCACACTCACCACCCATGCTCACCACCCACACTCACCACCCACACTCACCAGCTCGGCAGATCCGGACGGACAGCTGAGCACGTGGAAGGGCGAGGGGCTGGTGGACTGCGTGCTGCGCTTCGTCCGCTCGGCACTGAGAGGGCGCAACATCGAGACCAAGGTGACCCCCACAGCGCGATGGGTAGCGGTGGTGTAGCGGTTAGCGCTACGCTGCTCTATGAACCCGGCGGCGGGTCCAAGTGTGTCGAGTCCAACTCGGTCGCAGACGTTGTCTTGGGAGCAACACTCTTCAGCGACACAACACAAGCTACACTTGGGTGTTGACCGCATGACTAGAGACTTCTTCAACCCGATGCGGATCTTCATCGCCAGCAACACGAAGAACCCCGAGCCCCTCACTCTTTGGTCTGCATCAGCAGCAGGCCACGCTTTCCCGCCCGATGATGGACACTTGCATGGCGCCCGAAACGTCGTGATTTAATTTATTTTTAATTTTATTTTATTTTTCACCTACGTGACTTTACCGAAAACACCAAAGAGTATGAATCATCGCAGTCGCGAAAACTTCAGATCTAGAACCCTCGCCCCGCCCACCTTCTAGATCTCTCCGGCTCTTTCCCGAAGGCTCCCGAAGGCTCTTGTAGACCACGTGACCGCCCAGCGGCCCCCGTTCACCGGTGGCCCCCCTCCAATATCATCCGGTGACGTGTCGGCAGGTCAACCGGCGTAACGTGCCCCAACGTAACCCTGGCTGGCTGACGCTCCCTCTCGCTTCCTCGCCGGGAGCCCGCACCGCACGCCGTACGTGGTGCCTCCGCGCTGACCAGCGCTCACCCAGCCCCCGCTAGGGCTGGCGGTACTACGCCCAGTGAGCGGGCTGCAAGTAATGCCAACACATCATCTGCCGTAGCTTCGTAAGCCCGGCACCACACAGTGACAATCACAGTCACTACACAAGCAAGAACATCTGCTGGACTACATTGTGACGGACCAGTGGATGTGGGCCCATGTCCTTGACACCAGGAGCTGATTTGCCCACTGACCATTGACTTGTCATCTGCAAGATGCGCCTGCCATTCTTCCACTCCGGTGGTGGGTGTATACCCAGGACCCCATTCAAACCCATCGTGGCATGGCCTCAGCTAGCGGATTAAAGTTTCAAGCAAGAATTTCATCATCGCTTGCGGCTAGGGTTGGCATCGTCCCCCACTCCTCATGTCGAGGGGAAATGGGCGAGGTTTAGGACTGTGGCTCATGCAGCTGCAATGGCTACTTTGGGTACACGGTCCATACCTCCTCAGAGACCCTAGCTGACAAAAGAGGTGTTCAGGCTGGCTGAAAAAAAGCGACAGGCCCTCTCTCATCGTCTACAGCATCCCACGTCAGAGAATGAGGAAGCTTTCCACAGCCTTCGCTCGGAGGTTCGGAGAGCCGTGAGGTGCTGCAAGGATGGGTGGTGGTCGTGGGTTGCTGAGGAGATGGAGTCTGCCTCAATGGCCTGCGATCACAAATCGCTGTTTATTTCATAAAAAAGTAACCTGCAACGCCACACCTATTACCATCATTAGGGAAAAGAACGGTGATCCAATCTCCGACCCTCAGGAACAGGTTTGCAGATTTGCTGAGCATTTCTGTGAGGTCCTGGGGGAGGGGAAATACCCCAGCCTGGAAAACATCGTGGGACAAAGTGGGGATGACCCTGCTGAGGCTGCGGTGCCTCAAATATTGGAAGAGGAAGTCACCCCCTGTGAGTGGCTGGCTGAGGTTCCATCTGTTGAGGAAGTACTGAAAGCGTTCCAGAGCCTGAGACCAGGAAAGGCACCAGGCAGAGATGATCTCCCAAGTGTTGTGTGGTTATTCCTGACACCGCTGGAGACTTGTAGATCCACACGGAGACGGAGCTTCATGTAAGGGCTTGCGCCAGTTTTATTAAACACTCTTCACACGACTCTGCTTACACTCTGAGTACTGCTGCACAATCACTGCCTACGCTGCACACCTGACGCCTTCGCCCGTCATGGTGCAGGCGTCGGACCTCTGGCTTGCACGTGGAACTGTCTCCCATTACTCCACGCCCCGCCACGGCTCCCCCTCGTCTGCCCCGGGCGGGGCACGCCGCCATCACCGCCCGGCGACGAGGTTTGGGCTTCTAACCCTCGAGCCTTCCTCCTTCGGCGGCGGCGGCTGGGCTGTTCCCGCTGCAGGCACACGTTCCCTTCTCCTATCACACTCCACACCCAGGGGAAGGGTACTGGGGATTCCTAGCACACCCGTAGGTTACCCTAGCCTGGTGCTAAATAGTGTAGTGTATAGTAGTGTGGTGTATAGTGTAGTGTATAGTGTAGTGTATAGTGTAGTGTATATTGTATAGTAGCGTAGTGTATAGTAGCACCACCAGCACCACCACCACCTCCCTCCTTCACCACCAGCACCACCAGCACCACCACCACGGGGAGTGTCGGCGAATCTCCAGGCGGGCTACATCAGTCCGGCCGTCATGTCCACGTAGTCCTAGCGCACACAGACAAGCCGACCCCCATTGTGTGGCCTCAAACAGGCTGTCGGAGCAAGTGATGTTCGTGGGTAGAGGTGGGGAGAGATGGGGAGAGGTGGGGAGAGATGGGGAGAGATGGGGAGAGATGACAAAGACCAAGATCCCCGTGTAGCCTGAACAGACTGTAGGGGCAAGTGCTGTTAGCGAGTAGCAGCACCTATGAAGGCTACCGGCGCTGTGGCACACGAGGGGTGGGTGGCCAGCACCACGCCCGGCCGCCTTTGTCTCCCCGGCGGCGATGTTTACTACGCATACCACACCAGGTACTCGATTGAGGCTGAGTCGACCTAGTGGAGACCCGGGACCAGAACAGATCATCGCTATCACTGGTGTCAAGAAGATCAACGTTTAGTCCTTTTAAAAGAAACATCTCATCATCATGGCCAAAGCCACTGATGCCACCACCGCCACCACCACCGCCACCACCACCGCCACCACCACTTCTCTTCCCTCTATGGCATCCTACGAGCGTGGTGGCAAGCGGGAGGTCGCAGGTTGGACCCCTACGGCCTGACGACCCCCACGTCTCCATCTCTCTCTCTCTGCCCCGTGGCCCGTGTCGTCCCCCCCCCTCCCGGACGGGCAGCGGTCACCTCGTCACAGCGGCCGCCGTTGGCCACGAGGATCCGCCCCAAGTCGTCCGCCAGCCGCGCGAACGTCGGTCTGTCGCTGGGGACGGTCGCCCAGCACTCGCTCATCGTCGCGTGTCTGCGCACGGCGACACGCGAGTCAAGTTCAACACGCACCGTGCGTGTACACCGTGCGTGTACACCGTGCGCACGGCGTACACGCAATGTGCACAGACATGCAGCTACTACATTTACAATCATAGAGTAGTGTATAGTGTAGTGTATAGTGTAGTGGATAGAGTAAACCATTACATTTACAATTATAGTGTAGTGTATAGTGTAGTGTATAGTGTAGTGTATAGAGTAAACCCACTACATTTACAATCATAGAGTAGTGTATAGTGTAGTGTATAGTGTAGTGTATAGTGTAGTGTATAGTGTAGTGTATAGAGTAAACCCACTACTGTATTTACAATTATAGTGTAGTGTATAGTGTAGTGTACAGAGTAAACCACTACTGTATTTACAATTATAGTGTAGTGTATAGTGTAGTGTATAGTGTAGTGTATAGTGTAGTGTATAGTGTAGTGTACAGAGTAATAATAACAACAACATCAACGAATGACGCTCCTGTAGGTAACATGACGTCATCGTCGTAGTCGTCATTGAGATCACCGATTCCTACTCACAGCTCGTCGGAGCATAGGGCAGGCCGCTCCATGCGGTAGCCGTCACCGAGCAGCTTGAAAAGCTTTTCCACGGGACGCCCGGGTACGGAGAGCCCCCAGGGTGAAGATCTCCCACAGCAGCACCCCGTAGGACCACCTGCACACACATACGCACAAACACGCGCACACATGCAAATGCATGCACAACCACACACACACACACGCATACACATGCATGCTTACGCACGTACACAACAACAACAACCACCATTCGCCACTAAGTGGTAGTGACATCACCACGGCGCTTGTGCCAGGCCATGTGCACCTTGAGGCCACGTGAATTGTCGAAGGCCCGCTGGCAGGAAGTCACGGGCAGACCCAGCAGGTGCCACGGGTCGATTGACTGAGATGACCGAGATGACTGGCTGATGCACCACCTGTGCCCCCGACTGCCAACTTGCTGTGCTTTAGACACCCGGCGCTCCGCTTGTTGTTGTGAGCGTTGCTGCTCCGCTCTCCGTTGTTGTTGGAGGGCGACTGCCTCCAACTGCCCAGTAGCGTCCTTCATGAGCCTCCTCCACAGAGACCAATCTTGACACCGCTGGTACCAGTCATCGGCAAGTCCACTCAGCTGCATGTCCTCCTGTACCACATCACTCCATCTCTTCTCTAGCCCATGCCGCGCCCGTTTAGCCCCCTCAATTCGGCCGAACAAAAGCTGTTTAGGCATGCGGTGGCTGGGCATGCGGACTACATGACCCAGCAAATGCAGCCTTGCCTGCCGGAGGAGCTCACCGATGAGACTTTCGAGGATTTGTGAGCTCCTCACAAATTTCAGCCTTGTCAAACCAGAATGGATCGTAGGCAGGCCAGCCTAAATGTTTCTAACCGGTGAAAATGTTCCATTAGGGGGGTCCACGTTTTGCAAGCGTAGAGAAGGGAGGGAATGACTGTGGCCGAGAAGGCCTGAAGCTTCGTGCGGAGCCGGTCATAAGCACACTGCCCAGGTATGGGAAACTCCACTCTCTGCACAACTGCCCCATCACCAATTGGGAGTTGTGGGGTGGAGTGTCCAATGGTACAAAATACCCAGGCAGGTGCTTAGTCTTGGTGGGGCTGATGATAAGGCCCCACCTCTTAGTGGCACACTCCAGTTTCAGCAGAAGCATCTCTAACTTCTCCTTTGAATGAGCAGCAATTACCAAATCATCGGCATACGTAACATGGTTGAGCAATAGGAGCCATCCCTTGACCAAACCCGGGCATCGAATAGCCTCCCATTGTATCTGTACCACATGGAAATTCCTCCGGTACAGCTACTGAAGGTTTCACAAACTACGTGGTCGAAATAGATGTTACATAATGTGGGAGCCAGAGGACATCCCTGTCGCACCCCAAAGTAAACGGCGAATGTCTCCGACTCCCGGCCACATAGTTTTACCCGGGCCCGCTCACCATCATGAAAGTCCTTAATGATCGCGAGCAGAGGGTCAGGGACTCCGAAAGCACGAAGAACAACCCAGAGCCCAGGCCTACTGATGGTATTATAGACCTTGACCAGGTCAATAAAGCAGAGATGTAGGTCTTGTTGGAATTCCATCCACCTCTGCTGTAGCAGACAGACAGAAAATATGGCATCTGTGCAGGACCGCCCTTTCCTGAAACCCCATTGGGGTTCCGCAAGCCTCTCCTCAGCGTGCCTAGCAAGGCGATGTTGAATAATCCTTGCCAGGACCTTTCCCGG
Source organism: Lethenteron camtschaticum (assembly GCA_018977245.1). NCBI lineage: Eukaryota > Metazoa > Chordata > Hyperoartia > Petromyzontiformes > Petromyzontidae > Lethenteron > Lethenteron camtschaticum. The sequence goes on from WFAB01002218.1 coordinate 13,728, forward strand.
CACACTGAGGAGTGAGATGCCCCTGTAGTTGTTACAGTCTGTGCGGTCCCCCTTCTTAAAGAGTGGGACCACCAGGGCATCCTTCCAATCCTGCGGAACCCATCCATTGGTCCAGACTGTTGTTATGATGTCATGTAGGGCAGTCTGTGCACAAATGCCACCCTCCTCAGCATGTCACTTGGGAGATGATTTTTGCCCGTGCCTTTCCTGGTCTCTGACTCTGGATCGCCTTCAGTACTTCCTCAACAGATGGCACCTCAGCCAGCAACTCACATATTTGAGGCACCGCAGCCTCAGCAGGGTTATCCCCATTTTTCCCCATGATGTTTTCCAGGCTGAGGAATTTCCTCTCCCCAGGACCTCAAAAATTCTCAGCAAATCTGCAAACCTGTTCCTGGGGGTCGGGGATTCCCCTAATGATGGTGTAATAAACCTTCTTGAGACGGCTCCGGAATCAGTCCTTTTTATTTTCTACTTCCACAGTTACACTTCACTCACACACTCTCCGTTGCTGGCAGACAACGGAGAGAGGGCAGACTTCCCACCAAGTCCCCACCGCGCACGTGGCACCCAGAGCCCCCGTACGCGCGTGACTCCTGCATCATCTTGTCGTTCCCAAGTCTGCTCTCGATCGCTCTCTCTCTCTCTCTTAATCCCTTCGTCACGTGGTACCCCCCAGCCAATCCTCCATAGACAGCATTGACCGTTCTTGATGGTTCCCTGTCAATCCCGGGACCACGCCTCTGATCCGGCTCCCCATTAGCTGGGGCCCCGAATGGCCAGGCCAATCACCCCTGCTAACATGCCGTGATCACGCCGAGGCCATGCTCCCTGGCTCATCCCTTATTGGCTACAAAGCAGGACGGCAAGCCAATCCCCACGTGAACCCTCTATGGCTGTTATTACATCGGTAATAGGTGTGGCACTGCAGGTGACTTTATTGATGGAGTTAAATAGTGATTTGTGATCGTGGTAAGCCTCTTCATTCTCTGACGTGGGATGCTGTAGACGATTAGAGTGGGCCTGTCGCTTTTTCTCAACCATCCTGAACTCCTCCTCTGTCAGCAGTGTGCCTGCTGACGTTACGCTNCCCCCCCGAAACCCTCCGCGTAGGCCGTGTGTGAACCCACGCAAGAGTCCAAGTCTCAGGCGAGGCCGGGGAGTCAAGCGAGTATTTGTATAATTGGCTAAGATGTGATTTTTGCTGTGTTTTGTGATACTATTATTCTTGATAATTGGTTTTTACCCTTCTATCTGGCAACAAAACTGACACCTTTTTACAAGGAGTCATGTTTGTATAGACCGCAATACCTGCAGTCATAATACAAACAAAAGAACATAACTCTGATAATGTGCACTGTCCTTGAAGTTGATTGGTCCACACCCGAGACAGCTTTCCTTCGAGCCTAGTCTCACATGGGTTGGACCAGATGACGCCAAAAGGCGCACGTTTGTATTATGACTGCAGGTATTGCGGTCTATACAAACATGACTCCTTGTAAAAAGGTGTCAGTTTTGTTGCCAGATAGAAGGGTAAAAAACCAATTATCATATTTTTACTGGCAAATGAGGTTCCCATAGTGTAGACTATTATTCTTCTCAATTTCTTTCTTATGTTTTTATTTTCTCTCTATTTTTACTTACGACTGACCTTCATATATGACAAATACCCATCCAAACGGCGTTAAAAAACACAAAAAGAACAAATAAAAAAAAATTCTCGCAGTGATCTCGCAGTGATCTTTGTATCTCAAAAACCCCCTGGCTGGAGGTGAGTGAGGGGACCAAAAAAATGTACGCGGTTTTTCCAGATCGTGGGGGGCCCGCACCCTTAACCCCGAGATGTGGAAGGGTCGACCGTATACATCGGTAGCAGGCAGTGTCAGGGTCTGGATGGAACCCACGACCTCCTGCGTACCAGCCGAGGTAGTCAACGTGTCACAGCCACTCACACGTCGCTCCGCTGTGTGTAGACGCGGTGCAGCAATGCCTCCGGTGCCATCCACTTCACCGGCAGGCGTCCCTGGAGGGGCGACAGGTGACGAGGGGAGGTCAACGAAGCACAGCCTGACCCTTGACCCACCACCACCACCCTTTTATCCACCACCACCCTCTCCCCTACCTCCCTCTCTTTTCTTTTTTACGATCAGAGGAAACAAGAAGATGCTCGGTGTAGTCGGCACTTTGCTTCATTCATCATTTCGTAATTTTTTTCAATGTTTTGCTTTATGTGCCCCCCTCTTCTTTTTTTCAAATGAAAGATTTCATGAAAGATTCTCTCTCTTCTCTCTCCCCCCCCCTCCCCGGGCATGACCACCGCACCACCACCACCACCTCCTCCACCGCCACCACCACCGCCACCACCTCCACCACCTCCGCCACCGCCGCCACCACCGCCACCACCGCCACTCACGGCAGCAGTCTTGTGCTGGTAGTAGTAGTCACGTTCGCCGCCCACGTCGCGGGTGAGGCCCAGATCGGCGATTTTCACCGAATAGCCGCTACCGCCTCCGCCGTCAACGACGAGGACGTTCCTGGCCGCCAGGTCCCGGTGAACGCACTGTGACACCGACACACACGGTGCATGGGTAGGTGTGTGTGGGTAGGAGATGTGTGTGTAGGTGTGTGTGGTAGGGTGTTGGTAGGGTGTGTGGGTAGGAGATGTGTAGGTAGGGTGTGTGGGTAGGTGTGTGTGGGTAGGTGTGTGTGGGTGCCGGACGGGCAACTCTGTCGTGGACAGTGCTGTGGGGGAGGGCCAATGCCGATTGGCCTCTCCGTCATGGCGTCTGTGACCACCACAGTGGCTAAACGGGGGCTCTGGACGGGTGCAAGAGGCTGATAACTCTTCCACCTTCAATTAATTACCACTAAACCACAAATTAAATATGTAACTAATAAGTTTGTGGCACAGGCCATGGGGGGGGGGGGGGGGACAGGTGTCTATGATGTCTCCTGGCCAAACCCCAATTGCCGGAGCCAGGAGATTGAATCTTCACCCTTGGGGCTCTCCAGAAACAACCGCCTGGATCACTGTGGCATTCAGGAGGTCCGGTGGACCGGTCCTGGCTCCTGCCACCATGAGGGGTGGACAGTCCTCTACTCGGGGCAGGAGACTGCCAAACAACAGGGTGTGGCTCTTCTTCTGAACAAAAGAATGAAGGGGGCGTGGGAGCGTGGCGGTGAGGTGTGGGAAGCTGTAAGCCCCAGGCTACTGTGGGCTCGCCTTCCCATCAACCGGAGACGAGGAGTGGTGGTCGTGGTTACTTATGCCCCACCGAAGACGAACATCCGTGGAGGGATGCAGGCAAAGCCGATGAGTCAGATGCCTTCTATGACCTCCTGTCACAGGTGCTGGCTAGATTGGCAACTCGGGATAGAGTCATCTTGTTGGGTGACTTCAATGCCTGAGTTGGTCATGATGCTGGCACCTGATCTGGAGTGATTAGAAGGCATGGGCCAGATCAGCTCAATAACAACGGTAGGAGGCTGCTAGATTTTTGTGCTGCCCATGGGCTTGTAATTACCAACACGCTCTTCCGGCATCGGCGCATCCACACAACATCATGAATGCATGCCGGGTCCAAGCAAGAAATCTGCTGGTCTACATAGTGACGGACCAGCGGATGTGAGCCCATGTCCTTGACACCAAGACCTACCATGGAGCTGATCTGCCCTCTGACCATCGACTAGTCATCTGTAAGATGCGCCTGCCATTCTTCCACTCCGGTGGTGGGTGTACACCCAGGACCCCCTTCCAACCTAAAGTGGCCTGGTCTCAGCTGATGAAAGTTGCAAGCGAGAATTTCATCATTGCTTGCAGATGGGGTTGGCATCGTCCCAACTCCTCCTGATGTCGAGGGTTAATGGGCGAGGTTTAGGACTGTGACTCATGCAGCTGCAATGGGTGCTTTGATACGCGGTCCAGACCTCTCCAGAGACCCTGGCTGACAGAGGAGGTATTCAGGATAGTTGAGAAAAAGCGACAGGCCCACTCTAATCGTCGACAGCATCCCATGTCAGAGAATGAGGAGGCTTACCGCAGCCTTCGCTCGGAGGTTCGGAGAGCCGTGAGGCGCTGCAAGGATGGGTGATGGTCATGGGTTGCTGAGGAGACGGAGTCTGCCTGAGTGGCTCACGATCACAAATCACTATTTAATTCCATCAAAAAAGTAACCTGCAGTGCCACACCTATTTGCATCATTAGGGGAAAAACGTTGATCCAATCTCCGACCCCAGGAACAGGTTTGCAGATTTGCTGAGCATTTCTGTGAGGTCCTGGGGAGGGGAAATCCCTCAGCCAGGAAAACATGGCACAAAGTGGGGATAACCCTGCCGAGGCTGCGGTGCCTCAAATATTAGAGGAAGAAGTCACCCCCTGTGAGTGGCTGGCTGAGGTGCCATCTGTAGAGGAAGTACTGAAGGCGATCCGGAGTCTGAGACCAGGAAAGGCACCGGCAGAGATGATCTCCCAAGCGAAATGCTGAGGGAGGGTGGCGTTTGTGCACAGACTGCCCTACATGACATAACAAAAGTATGGACCACTGGACGGGTTCCGCAGGATTGGAAGGATGCCCTGGTGGTCCCCCTCTTTAAGAAGGGGACCGCACAGACTGTAACAACTACAGGGGCATCTCACTCCTCAGTGTGCCGGGAAAGGTCCAGGCAAGGATTATTCAACATCGCCTTGCTAGACACGCTGAGGAGAGGCTTGCGAGCCCCAATTCGGTTTCAGGAAAGGGCGGTCCTGCACAGATGCCATATTTTCTGTCTGTCTGGTACAGCAGAGGTGTAGGGAATTCCAACTAGACCTACATCTCTGCTTTATTGACCTGGTAAAGGCCTATGATACCATCAGGAGGCTTTGGGCTCTGGGTTGTTCTTCGTGCTTTCGGAGTCCCTGATCCACTGCTCACGATCATTAAGGACCTTCATGATGGTGAGTGGGCCGGGTAAAACTACGTGGCCGGGAGTCAGAGACATTCGCTGTTTACTTTGGGGTGCGACAGGGATGTCCTCTGGCTCCCACATTATGTAACATCTATTTCGACCACGTAGTTCGTGAAACCTTCAGTAGCTGTACCGGAGGAATTTACATGTGGTACAGATACAATGGGAGGCTATTAGATGCCCGGGTACGGTCAAGGGATGGCTCCCTATTGCTCAACCATGTTATGTATGCCGATGATCTGGTAATTGCTGCTCACTCAGAAGAGGAGTTGGAGGCACTGCTGCTGGAACTGGAGCGTGCCACTAAGAGGTGGGCCTTACCATCAGCCCCACCAAAACTAAGCACCTACCTGGGTATTTTGTACCATCGGACACTCCACCCCCACAACTCCCATCTGGTGTGGGGCAGTTGTGCAGAGAGTGGAGAGTTTCCCATACCTGGGCAGTGTGCTCATGACCGGCTCCAGTTTGACAGCAGAGGTCTCACTCCGAATCAGTCGAGCGGCAAGATCTTTTCATCGGTTGCGTAACGCTGTGTGGAAGCTACCTGGTCTGTCGCTCCGCACGAAACTTCAGGTCTTCTCGGCCACAGCCATTCCCTCCTTCCTCTACGCTTGCGAAACGTGGACCCCCCTAATGGAGCATCTTCACCGGTTAGAAATATTTAGGCTGGCCTGCCTACGATCCATTCTGGGTTTAACTAGGCTGGATTGTGTGAGGAGCTCATATATCCTTGAAAGATCTGGACGAAGTCCCATCGGTGCGCTCCTCTGGTAGGCAAGGCTTGTTGGCTGGGCCATGTAGCCCGCATGCCCAGCCACCGCATGCCTAAACAGCTTTTGTTCAGCCTGGATTGAGGGGCTAAACGGGCGCAACACGGGCTAGAGAAGAGATGGAGTGATGTGGTACAGGAGGACATGGAGCTGAGTGGACTTGCCGATGACTGGTACCAGCGGTGTCAAGATCGGCCTCTGTTGAGGAGGCTCGTGAAGGACGCTACTGGGCAGTTGGAGGCAGTTGCCCTCTAACAACAACGAAGGGCAGAGGAGCGACGCTCACAACAACGAGCGGAGCACCGGGTGGCTAAAGCGCAGCCAGTTGGTACAGTAGGGGGCACAGGTGGTGCATCAGCCAGTCATCTCGGTCATCTCAGTCAGTCGACCCGTGGCACCTGGGTCTGCCCCGTGACCTCCTCGACACTTCACGTGGCCTCAAGGTGCACATGGCCTGGCACANGCGTCGTGGTGACGTCACCGCCACTTAGTGGTGAATGGCGGTTGTTGTTGTTGTTCTAGATTTGAAGCTTTCGTGACTGCAAGGATTCATACTCTTAGTTTTTTCGGTTAAGTCACCATGTAGGTAGAAAATGAAATAAAATTTATAAAAATAAAATAAAAATCACGACGTTTTGGAGGCATCTGGTGGGACCGTCACAGCCAGACTTGCTGTATCAAGTGAGGCAGGGATTCCAAGATGCAAGTTCTTAACTTGTATTTAAGATTTTTATTATTTTTTATTAATTTTAATTAAATTTTTTACCTACGTGACTTTACTGAGAAAACGACGAGTATGTTGTTGTTGTTGAGTGGGTAGATGTGCGTGCGGGTGGGTGTCGTCGCTGCACCTTCTTAGAGGTGAGGTACTCCATGCCGCGTGCCACCTGGCAGGCGAAGGCCACCAGCTGCAGCATGGAGAGCGTTTCGCCCTTCACCTCGTCGCCGCCACCACCGCCACCACCGCCGCCGCCACCGCCATCACCGCCACCACCGCCGGCTCCGTAGCCGCCACGCACCGTGCACTCTGCGCCGGGCGTGCGGTGTGCACGCAGGAAGTCGCGCAGATTCCCCTTGGCCGCAAACTCAACGATCATGAGCAGGGGGCCTGGGGGAGTTGGGGGGGAGGGGCACAGTGAGATGTTAACTATCTCGCCTGGTCTACAGGAGGTCGCGAGTTCAATTCCAACTCTGACGATGCCTGCTGCTGCTGCTGTATATGTGGAGTCTGTGTGTCTCTTTATCATCATCACGGTGGCTATGCGATGTTAACTACCTCGCCTGGTCTACAGGAGGTCGCGAGTTCAATTCCAACTCTGACGATGCCTGCTGCTGCTGCTGTATATATGGAGTCTGCGTGTCTCTTTATCATCATCACGGTGGCTATGAGATATTAACTACCTCGCCTGGTCTACAGGAGGTCGTGCGTTCGATCCAGATGGATTTTTATTTCCCCGTGTCCTACGGTTTTTCCCCTTTTCACATTTTGGAATCGACATCGCTACTAATGTCCACCAGCAATCGTCCGTGATGGCCAGGTGGCTTCCGGAACAAGAGTAACGCAGCTCGAGGGGGGGGGGGTCTTGCCTGACGACATACAAACTGGTGAGCAGCGGCGGGCAAGTCGCTCTCAACAGCAAACGTCACTGGGGCTGCCGCTGTCAAGCAAAGCGGCTTGAGCTGCCGTGAGTGGCGGCGGCGGCGCCAGGGGTCGCTTCTGAAGAGGAGCCGTACAGGCAGCGGAGTGCAGGCCTTGCCTGCTGCTCGAGTTGTCTACAAGTTCGTGTTGGTTTCATTGGCTTCGAAATAGAGAGGGGACGGGGGAGGTGCAATGATCACAATCCGGTTCTTTAGAAGCCGAGTCACCAAGAAGACGACCCAACTCTCGGCTTTGCCAACATCACTCGCGAAGCCAAATTAGTCCACAAGGTGAAGAGTTCATCGCCATCACGAGGGAGGGGCTGCTCACCCCCCACTCACCACCCCCCACACTCACCACCCCCACTCACCACCCACACTCACCACCCACGCTCACCACCCCCCGCTCACCACCCCCCACACTCACCACCCACGCTCACCACCCCCCACACTCACCACCCACGCTCACCACCCCCCTCACCCCCCCCCACGCTCACCGCCCCGTGTGCATGCGCCCAGCAGGTTCACCAGGTGGCTGTGCCGTCCGATCTTCTTGAGGGTCTCCAGCTCCGCGTGGAGGTCGTGGGTCTCCGCTTCCGTGGCGTGCGCTGGGCTCGCACGCCGCACGTCCGGACGCAAATTAAAAACAAACTCTTCTAGCGGTAAAGTCACCACGTAGAATGGAAATAATAAAATAATAAAACATAATTAAATAATAAAACATAATTTAGTAATACAAATAAAACATAATAAAATGCAATTCTCACGACGTTTCGGCCACAATGCAAGCAGCCATCAGGTGAACAACAGGTCTGTCGGGGAGACAGACCTGTTCTTCACAGACCTGTTCTTCACTGTCTGTCTTTCCGACAGACCTGGTCTTCACCTGAGGACGGCTGCTTGCGTTGTGGCCGAAACGTCGTGAGAATTGTATTTCATTGTTTTATTTTTATTCTTTCATTATTTCCCTTCTACGTGACTTTACCGAAAGAACCAAGAAGATGAATCCCTGCAGTCACGAAAGCTTTACATCGAAATGTAAACTTGTAGCGATCGCCCCACAAACTCCTAGGTCTAGAACCCCGCGGGCGTCACCCTTCAGCATCTTGACGGCGACGCGGACGCTGCGGTGAGGCCGTGACGGCTCCATGCCCAGCGCCTCGGCCAGCAGCACGCGGCCAAAACAACCCTCACCCAGCTGCTCACCCAGAGTCAGCCTGCACACATAGACACACACACAGNCACACACACACAGACACACACAGNCACACACACAGACACACACACACAGACACACACACACACAGACACACACACATACAGATACACACAGACACACACGACACACACACACAGACACACACAGACACACACACAGACACACACAGATACACACAGACATACACACAGCACACACACACAGACACAGACACACACACAAACACACACACAGATACACAGACACACACACACAGNCACACACACAGATACACACACACAGATACACAAACACACAGACACACACAGATACACAGACAGACACACACAGACACACAGACACGCGCGCAGACACGCACAGACACAGAGACATAAAGACACAAGCACAGACACAGAGAGACACAGAGACAGACACAGGCACACGCACACAGAGACATGCACAGACACAGAGACACGCACAGACACAGAGCCACACACACAGACACAGAGACAGACACAGAGACACGCACAGACACACAGACACACACACAGACAAGATAAAGATCCCCCGTATAGCCTTAACAGACTGTAGGGGCAAGTGCTGTTAGCGAGCACCTATGAAGGCCGGCACGGCACACGAGGGGTGAGTGGCCAACACCACGCCCGCCGCCTTTATCTCCCCTAGTGGTGATGTTTACACACCGCACCAGGTACTCATTTTAGGCTGAGTCGACCTAGGGGAGGCCCGGGACCGGTTCAGATAATCGTCACTGGTGTTGGCCGTGAGCGGGAATCGAACTCTGGTCGCCGGGTTTGTAGCGCAGCGCGCTAACCGCTACACCACCACTCCACACACACACACACATAAACATACACTCACATATACACAGACACACACACATATACACAGACACACACACATATACACAGACACACATACACAGACACACACACATATACACAGACACACACATACATAGACACACACACATATACACACATATACACAGACACACACACATATACACAGACCCACAGACACATACACAGACATATACACAGACACACAAACATATACAGACACAGACATATACACAGACACACAGACATATACACACATATACACAGACACACAGACATATACACAGACACACACATATACACAACAACGACGACAACAACGATGACAACAACGATGATGACGACAATGATGATGACGAACCGTTTCCGAGGGAACTCCCAGCGGTCGCACGGCCCCGTCACCCCCGACAGCTCCACGCCGCTCAGCGCGGACAGCACCTGGGGCGGCACCACAACCACCACCACCATCATCACCACCACCACCTCCACCACCTCCACCATCACCACCACCACAACCACCACCGCTACCACCGCCACCTCCATCACCACCACCGCCACCTCCACCACCACCTCANCCACCACCACCACCTCCACTACCACCACCTCCACTACCACCACCTCCGCCACCACCACCACCACCTCCACCACCGCCACCTCCGCCACCACCACCACCACCTCCACCACCTCCACCACCACCTCAACTGCACCTGCATCTCCCCCTCTCCGCTGGTCGACCCTCTCCTCCTCCGCGTGAGGCCGGTGACGGCTCCGACGGCGATCAGCAGCAGGAGGGCGGCGGCGCAAGAACCGCCGCCCACTCTCACGGGAGCAGCCAGGGCGGTGTCCACTGTCACAGGGAGACAGGCGAGGTAGTTAACATCTCATAGCCACCGTGATGAGAGAGACACGCAGACTCCAAATATACAGCAGCAGCAGGCATCGTCAGGGTCAGGATTGAACCCACGACCTCCTGTAGACCAAGCGAGGTAGTCAACATCTCATAGCCACCGTGATGATGAGAGAGAGAGATCGAACCCACGACCTCCTGCAGACCAGGCGAGGTAGTCGACATCTAGCCACCGTGATGATNAGAGAGAGAGAGACGCAGACTCCAAATATACAGCAGCAGCAGGCATCGTCAGGGTCGGGATCGAACCCACGATCTCGTGCAGAGCAGGCGAGGCAGTCGACATCTCACCAGCCGGCGTCTCGCCCGGCACGACGAGGAGCCATGCGGAGCGGTGAGTGAACCCCGCGGCGTTGCCCGCCAGGCAGGTGTAGCGGCCCGAGTCGTCCGTGCTGACGTTGCGCAGGTAGAGCACGTCCGTCTCGACGTCCGTCACCTCCACGCCCACCGTCTTGAGGCGACACGGCGGGCGGCGCGGAGAGAGCGAGCGAATCAGCATCTTGTTTGTATACCCACGACGCAGGCTGCTGTGCGGGGTAGGGGTGATTTGGGTTGGAGCGTCGCATGTAAGCGTTGTGTCGTCGAGCTCGCCACCGCCCGACATGGCCAACGAGTAAGATTCAGTGTCACGTGAACAAGTTTAAAATTTATTTATTTATTAGCTGCCAGCGGTAAGTACCCGGCGAAGCGGTGGCTTCTGGGTCCTGTTGTTTAGAGGGTGACGTCAGCCTCCGCTGAGTTTGGGTGGGTGAGTGGGTNGGTGAATGAGTGGGTGGGTGGGTGAGTGGATGAGTTAAAAGGTGGGTGAATGAGTGGGTGGGTGACTGGGTGGGTTAGTGGGTAAGTGAATGAGTGGGTGAGTAGGTGGGTGGGTGGGTGAATGAGTGGGTGAGTAGGTGGGTGGGTGGGTGACTGGGTGAGTGAGTTAGTAGGTGGGTGGGTGGGTGAATGAGTGGGTGACTGACTGGGTGGGTGGGTGAATGAGTGGGTGAGTAGGTGACTGGGTGGGTGAGTTAGTGGGTGGGTGGGTGACTGGGTGAATGAGTGGGTGAGTGGCTGAGTAGGTGGGTGGGTGGGTGACTGGGTGGGTGAATGAGTAGGTGGGTGAGTGGGTGGGTGACTGGGTGGGTGAATGAGTGGGTGAGTAGGTTGGTGGGTGAGTTAGTGGGTGGGTCGGTGGGTGACTGGGTGGGTGAGTGAGTTAGTGGGTGAGTGGGTGGGTGAGTGGGTGAGTGAGTGGGTGGGTGAGTGGGTGGGTGCCTCCGTGCCTCGCCCGCTCACCGTGAGGATGTGCACGTAGGGTGAGCCATTGGGTGCCTCGAGGCTGCCATTCACCTCCACGTGCTTGAGCCACTGCACGTGGTGGTGCAGCTGCTGACTGCTGCCGCCAGCGCTCTGCAGGACGACGCAGCGGATCTCCACGTCGCTCCCCTCCGCCGCCGTTACGTTCGCCGGGAGGCCATCCTGCAGCGACGGCCGCTGGGGCTGGCCACGCTCTGCACGCCGGGAGGGGCGGAGGGGGAGGGGGAGAGGAGAGGGAGGGAGGGAGGAAAAAAAATTACGAAATGATGAACGAAGCAAAGTGCCGATTACACCGAGCATCTTGTTTCCACTGATCGTAGAATAAAAAGAGAAAAAAAGGAGGGGGAGATGATAGGGAGAGGGGAGATGGAGGGGTGAGAGGGAGGGGAGAGGGAGGGGGAGAGGGGGAGGGGAAAGGGAGGGAGAGGGAGGGGAAGAGAGTGGAGGGGGAGGGGGAGAGTGGAGGGGGGAGAGTGGAGGGGGGTCACCACCGATGACGACGAGCTGGTACGAGTGCTGGATGGAGCCGTGCTGGTTGCTGACCACACAGCTGTAGTTGCCCGCGTCAGAGGGCACCACGCTGTCCAGCACCAGCGTCCAGTCCTTGATCCTCAGCTTCAACAGCAGCAGCACAACAACAACAACATTATACACACACACATCGCCATTGTCTTACACACTGCTTGGTCCACACCAAAGCGTCGGACCAGACAATGCCACTCCCAGGACCATGTCGAGTAGCTCGTGGCTGCTTCCTGGACGGCGTGACAAATATAACAAGAGGCCGTCCACCCTTTCACCCGGCCATCAAACAGTTTGTACTATGAGACATCTCCTTTGCCAGTGGCAAAATAATGTAATAGGTTTTTACCCTTTCAACTGGTACAAAAACTGACACCTTTATACAAGGCATCATGTTTGCAATAATACACAACACAAGCAGTCAAAATGCAAACAAAAAGAAACAGCTCTGATGATGATATGCACTGTCCTTGAAGTTGATTGGTCCACACCCGAGACAGCTTTTCTTAGAGCCCAGTCTCACCCTGGTGTTGGACCAGACGACGCCAAAAGTTTGTGTCAAGATGTGAAGCCCATAATTCTAGATTTGAAGCTTTCGTGACTGCAAGGATTCATATTCTTAGGTTTTTTCGGTAAAGTCACGTAGGTAAAAAGTTAAAATTAATAAAAGTAAAATAAAAAATAAAAATCACGACGTTTCGGAAGCTTGTGTTGCCTCCGAAACGTCGTGATTTTTATTTTATTTTATTTTTTTATTTTTTACCTATGTAGGGGTGTTAGAGAGAGGCCTATGTATGAATGGGAAACAAACACAGTGGGCCTACGTGCACAGGGAACCCTCTCACCCGAGCCAGACACCCGGGGGGCTGGTTTGGCGTTATGATCCCCGGGGCCCCACCCCTCAAGGAGGTTGGGTATAAAAGGGGACGTTATATGGGCCGAGTTCATATGTTATAGTTAACTAAGAAGACTGAAGACGTCTGATAGAGCCCGCTCCCCCGGTCCTTATCAGCCGAAAGGACTGAGCCGCGGCTGGTCCCAGCCGAGCCGGTGCTCTTCTAAGAGCTGGTCTGGGACTCCGGGTACCGGCACTCCAGTGTCGGGCCAAGTAGCCTCCCCTGCCCAGTAGTGGAGGACTGTGAGCGGCTAGGACAGCTAGAAGTGTATCCTTAGCTAGCGGGGGGGGCCGATACCCCCTAGTGCTGTAGACATATGAGCTGTGTTGAATAAATATCCGTGTGCCTCCACTCGGCGTCAAGTGTCTTCACCGGTACTTCACCTACTGACTTACCAAAAAAACCAAATATGAATGTGAAGCCCAACCCGCTCACCCGCCGCTCACCNAACCCGCTCACCCGACCCGCCACCCACCGCTCACCCGGCCCCGCTCACCTCGGCCCGCTCACCCAGCCCCGCTCACCCTNCCCCGCTCACCCGGCCCCGCTCACCCGGCCCCGCTCACCCAGCCCGCTCACCCAGCCCGCTCACCCAACCCGCTCGCCCGGCCCCGCTCACCCGGAAGGCCCCGAGGCGCCGCTCCTCCCCGCCGTGGAGACGCCCTCCGTCGTGGTGCCACCCACGGAGGGCGTGGGCACTCCGGTGGCGAGGCACGCANCTTACGCTCTGCCGCGGGCACCACCCACAGCGGCTTGGACAGCGAGCCGGACATGCGGCTCCANCGGGGGGGCCACCAGACCCCATGGTCGTGCACTGGGGGCAGGGGCAGGTGGAGAGATACGTCACTCACCACTCACTCACCACGTTCATTCACACTCACCACTCACACTCACACTCACCACTCACTCACCACTCACCACTCACTNACCACTCACCACTCACTTCACTCACTCACCACTCACACCGCCACTCACCACTCGCCATCACACGTNACACTCACACCGACCACACACGTCACACTCACACCGCCACTCACATGAACACACACACGTGAACACACACACACGTACACTCACACACGTACACACACGTACACACACACGTACACACACACGTGCANTCACACACGCGCACACACACACGTACACACACTGAACACACACGTACACACAAACACACGTACACTCACGCACGTACACTCACGTGGCCAGCACACACACACGTACACACACGTACACTCACACACCCGTACACTCACACACCCGTATACACACACACGTGAACACACACACGTACACACACGTGAACACCCTCACACGTGAACACACACGCTCATAGCCGCACCCAAGTCTATTGTACTCGGACGTCGCTCTCTCTCATCACTCACAGGTGCATGGATGTTAACNACTCGCCTGGTCATACACGGAACACGGTCGTGGGTACCCACCTGACGNTGCCTGNTGCNGTATATTTGGAGTCATGCGTTCTCTCTCTCTCGTCATCATCACGGTGCAGAGAGTCAACGTACCTCCCTGGTCTACAGGAGGTCGTGGGTTCGATCCCGACCTGACGTGCCTGCTGCTGCTGTATATTTGGATGCGTGCTCTCTCACACANCACGTGGCTAGAGATGTTAACTACCTCGCTTGGTCACAGGAGGTCGTGGGTTCNATNCCGACCCTGACAATGTCTGCTGTATTTGGAGTCGCGATCCTTCACTCACAGTGGCTATGAGATGTTAAACCTCGCCTGGTATACAGGAGGTCGTGGGTTCGATCCAGACCCACGATGCCGCTGCTGTATATCAGAAGTGGTGTCTCTCTCTCTCATCATCACGGTGGCTATGAGATGTCAACTACCTCGCCTGGTCTACAGGAGGTCGTGGGTTCGATCCCGACCCTGACGATGCCTGCTGCTGTATATTTGGAGTCTCTCTCTCCTCGTCATCATCACGGTGGCTATGAGATGTCAACTACCTTGCCTGGTCTACAGGAGGTCGTGGTTCGATCCCGACCCTGACGATGCCTGCTGCTGTATATTTGAGGTGTCTCTCTCTCGTCATCATCACGGTGGCTATGAGATGTCAACTACCTTGCCTGGTCTACAGGAGGTCGTGGGTTCGATCCCGACCCTGACGATGCCTGCTGCTGCTGCTGTATATACAGAAGTTGGCGGTGTCTCTCTCCTCTCTCTCTCGCCACGTGCTCCGTCACCATCACGATGGGCGTCACGGCCACGCGCGCGTCCTCACGAGTTGAAGCGACNGGAGAGAGGGAGAGAGCGATGCTTGAGCTCCCCCCCCGTCTCGTTACCTTCGTGAGCGGCCCCACCGCTAAGACGGCGGCGGTGGCGGCGATGCAGACGGCGAGGAGGGACCCCAGATGCCTGCCGCTGCTGCCGCTGCTGCCGCTGTGCAGGAGCGCGGAGACGACTCCCATGGAGGTCATGGTGCTGGTGGGTGTGGATCGTGGCGGGGGGGAATCGGTTCGATTCCCGACACTCTTTTCCCGCGAGATAGACGAGGCGGTGAGAGAGAGTGGAGTGGCGTGTGGAAGGGTGAGTGGAGTGTTTCAGAGTGAGTGGAGTGTTGTGTAAGAACATGGATGCTACACCAACTGCTATTGCTGCTGCTGCAGTCTAACCCCAGCCAGAGAGAAGGACCCCAATGAATGATTAACCCAGCCAGAGAAAAGGACCCCAATGAATGATTAACCCAGCATCAGTTTTTGTCTATCACATCAGGTTTTTGAGATATAAAATATTGCATTTTCAATAAAAACTGTATATTAAATAAATGTGGATATCTACATAAAATGATATTGTAAACACACTATCCTAAACATACAGCACCATATTTTAACACTAAAGCAGTCACTGACTCGTAACAACTTGCAATCATAAGTGACAGAGTTAATTTCGGGTAAAATCAATGAAAATGGGGTATGCCGATAGCATAAAAATGAGATGTGATAGAGCAAATCTGAGATCAGATTTGGAATCAGCACCCTGAAATCAGTCTCAAACTACACACACCACATACAGACAAAGCTACCCCAGGTAGCCTCTAGAAGGGCTGTAGGGGCAAGTGCTGTTAGTAGCGAGTAGCAGCAGTGTCTATGTACTACACACACCACGCACAGACAAAGCTACCCCAGGTAGCCTCTAGCAGCGCTGTAGGGCAAGTGCTGTTAGTAGCAAGTAGCAGCACCTATGAAGGCCGCACAGCACACGACGGGGGTGGGTGGCCAGCACCACGCCCGACCGCCTTGGTCTCTTAGCCCCCAGTGCTAGCGATGTTTACTCCACACCGCCGCTACACCAGGTACTCATTTTAGGCTGAGTCGANCTGGAGGCCCGGACCGGTTNAGATCATCGTCACCGGTGTTGGCCGGCATCGAACCCGTGGGGGTTCGTAGCCGGCGTAGCGCTAACCGCCACCGCCGCTCCCCCAGCTGTACACGACACACCACAGCTGCACAGACTCCGGGGAGGAGGCAACCACGGGAGCAGCAGCACGGGCAGAGCAGCAGCNGGGCAGCAGTGACGGGTTGGGTGGTGCGGGGTGGAGGCGCGGCCACCCGGCCCGCACTAGAGCCTCTCTCTCGTTGTAACATCAACACAGATGCCGCGAGAACCACCCTTCCTTAGCAGTGGTAACCACCCCCAGCAGNGGTAACCACCCTTCTTAGGTGGTCCCTTCCTTANAGTGGTAACCACCCTTCCTCATAACCACCCTTCCTCAGTGGTAACCACCCTTCTTAGCAGTGGTAACCACCCTTCCTTAGCAGTGGTAACCACCCCCNTAGCAGGGTAACCACCCTTCCTTAGCAGGGTAACCACCCTTCCTTAGCAGTGGTAACCCCTCCTTACAGTGGTAACCACCCTTCCCGTGGTAACCACCCTCTTAGCAGTGGTAACCACCCTTCCTTAGCAGTGGTAACCACCCTTCCTTAGCAGTGGTAACACTCCTAGCAGGGTAACCACCCTTCTTAGCAGTGGTAACCCCTCTTACAGTGGTAACCACCCTTCTTCATTAACCACCCTTCTCAGTGGTAACCACCCTTCCTTAGCAGTGGTA
Source organism: Lethenteron camtschaticum (assembly GCA_018977245.1). Classification (NCBI taxonomy): domain Eukaryota; kingdom Metazoa; phylum Chordata; class Hyperoartia; order Petromyzontiformes; family Petromyzontidae; genus Lethenteron; species Lethenteron camtschaticum. The sequence continues at coordinate 30,849 of WFAB01002218.1, forward strand.
ACCACCCTTCCTTAGCAGTGGTAACCACCCCAGCAGGGTAACCACCCTTNCTTAGCAGGGTAACCACCCTTCNTCGTGGTAACCACCCTCCTTAGCAGTGGTAACCACCCTTCCTTAGCAGTGGTAACCACCCTTCTTAGCAGTGGTAACCACTCNTAGCAGGGTAACCACCCTTCTTAGCAGTGGTAACCCCTCTTACAGTGGTAACCACCCTTCCTTCATTAACCACCCTCCTTAGCAGTGGTAACCACCCTTCCTTAGCAGTGGTAACCACCCTTCCTTAGCAGTGGTAACCACCCAGCAGGGTAACCACCCTTCCTTAGCAGTGGTAACCCCTTCTTACAGTGGTAACCACCCTTCCTTCATTACACCCTCCTCAGTGGTAACCACCCTTCTTAGCAGTGGTAACCACCCTTCCTTAGCAGTGGTAACCACCCCCAGCAGGGTAACCACCCTTCCTAGCAGGTAACCCCTTCCACAGGGTAACCACCCTTCCTTCANTTAACCCCTCCTTACAGTGGTAACCACCCTTCCTTCGTTAACCACCCTCCTTAGCAGTGGTAACCACCCCCNTAGCAGGGTAACCACCCTTCCAGCAGTAACCACCCCAGCAGGACCACCCTTCTTAGCANGGTAACCCCCCAGCANTGGTAACCCCTCCTTACAGTGTAACCACCCTTCCCGTNGTAACCACCCTCCTTAGCAGTGGTAACCACCCTTCCGCAGTGGTAACCACCCTTCCNTAGCAGTAACCACACCTTCCNTAGCAGGGTAACCACCCTTCCTTAGCAGTGGTAACCCTCCNTACCCGCAGTGGTAACCACCCTTCCAGGTTCATTAACACCCTTCCTTGCAGTGGTAACCACCCTTCTAGCAGTGGTAACCACCCCCAGCAGGGTAACCACCCCCAGCAGGGTAACCACCCTTCCTTAGCAGTGGTAACCCCCTCCTTANCAGTGGTAACCACCCTTCCAGGTTAGCATAGGGTAACCACCCTTCCTTAGCAGTAACCACCCTTCCTTAGCAGTGGTACCACCCTTCAGGTTAGCAGGACCACCCTTCCAGGTTAGCAGGACCACCCTTCTTAGCAGTGAACTCACCCTTCTTANCAGTGGTAACCACCCTTCTTCAGTGGTAACCACCCTTCCTGCAGTAACCACCCTTCCTTAGCAGTGGTAACCACCCTTCCAGGTTAGCAGGGTAACACCCTTCCTTAGCAGGGTAACCACACCTTCCTTAGCATAACACCTCNTTAGCAGTGGTAACCACCCNTCTTAGCAGTGGANCACCCTTCCAGGTTCGTTAACCACCCTCCTAGCAGTGGTAACCACCAGCTTCCNTAGCATGGTAANCACCCTTCCNTAGCAGTAACCACCCTTCAGGTTAGCAGTGAACACCCTTCNTTAGCAGTGGTAACCACCCCCAGGTTAGCAGGTAACCCCCTTCCTTAGCATGGACACCCTCCTTAGCATTAACCACCCCCNTAGCAGTGGTAACCACCCTTCCTTAGCAGTGGTAACCACCCTTCCTTAGCAGTGGTAACCACCCTTCCNTAGCAGGAACCACCCTTCCTTAGCAGGGTAACCACCCTTCCTTAGCAGTGGTAACCACCCTTCCTTAGCAGTGGTAACCACCCCCAGGTTAGCAGAACCCCCCTTTAGCAGGTAACCCCTCNTTAGCAGTGACCACCCCCNTAGCAGGTAACACCCCCTTAGCAGGTAACCACCCAGCAGTGGTAACCACCCAGCAGTGGTAACACCCCCAGCAGTGGTAACCACCCCCAGGTTACANTGGTAACCACCCCCAGGTTAGCAGGGTAACACCCAGCAGGTACACCCACATACACCCACCCGCAGTGAACCACCCTCAGTTTACAGTGGTAACCACCCACCTTACCTGCACTGACACACCACCACTGTANACACCCACGTNCACAACACAGCNTACCCACACCACCAACAGTCACACACNATGTTAACCCCNCACAACNCCGTACCACAGTNCACACACACAGTACNCCANCGTACACACACGTAACAACGTAACCACCTGTACAACACACGTACAACCAGTGACCACAACCAGTGTACCAGACCACACCAGGGAGTACACAACCCACGTCACAACACCATGTAACCACNCACCACAACAGNCACAACCNACCACAACAANACGCACCACCCACATTGCAACAGACCCCCACACNCACAACACGTACCANACCACCCACACACGTGAACCACATTNCACACACGTACACANAACCCACAGTACCACANCAGGGCGACNCACACNTACAACACCCCACACACACACAGACACCACAGACACATACAACACGTACAACNTACACACACACACACACACACGTACACACACNCCGTCACACACACACGTACACACACACACGTACACACACACGCACAACACGTACACACACACACACACACACNTACACACACACACACGTACACACACACACNCACACACACACGCACACACACACGTACACACACACACACACACACACGCACNCACACACGTACACACACACACACACAACACAATTAGTTAAGCGGTGCAAATCAAACTGTGGCCCTTATCCGCTCTACCAATTCCACTCTGCCGGGCATTGCTCGCCTATCCGAGCTACCAATTCTCCCCTCCATTCAATTTTTGTTTAATGTGTTACAACCTTTTATAAACGATTATGACACCGCTATAACATTTGTCCCACGGTCAATCAATCACCACCACCATCACCATCATCACCATCATCACTGTCATCATCACCACCATCATCACCATCATCACCACCACCATCACCACCACCACCATCGCCACCACCACACATCACCACCACACCACACATCACCACCACCACCACCACCACCACCATCACCACCATCACCACCATNACCACCACCATCACCACCACCATGCACCACCATCACCACCACCATCACCACCACCACCATCACCACCATCACCACCATCATCACCATCATCACCACCACCACCACCACCATCACCACCATCACCACCATCACCACCATCACCACCATCCCACCACCACCACCACCACCACCACTACTAACATCACCACCACCATCACCACCACCACCACCATCACCACCATCACCACCATCATCACCATCATCACCACCACCAGCACCACCACCATCACCACCATCACCACCATCATCACCACCAACAGCACCACACCATCACCACCATCACCACCACCATCACCACCACCATCATNACCACCATCACCACCACCATCATCACCATCACCACCATCATCACCACCATCACCATCTCCATCACCACCATCACCACCATCATCATCACCACCATCACCACCATTATCATCACCACCATCACCACCACCACCACCATCACCACCACCATCACCACCATCACCACCATCACCACCATCATCATCACCACCATCACCATCATCACCACCATCATCACCACCACCATCACCACCACCACCACCATCACCATCATCACCACCACCACCACCATCATCCCCACCATCACCACCACCATCATCACCACCATCACCACCACCACCACCATCACCACCACCACCATCACCACCACCACCATCATCACCACCACGCACCACCATCACCACCATCATCACCACCACCACCACCATCACACCACACACCACCACCACACCATCACTCACCATNACCACCACCATCACCACCATCATCACCACCATCACCAGCACCATCACCACCATCACCACCATCACCACCACGACCATCACCACCATCACATCACCACCATCACCACCATCACCATCATCACCACCATCAACACCATCACCATCATCACTNCCATCACCATCACCATCATCACCACCACACCACCACCACCATCACCACCACCATCACTACCATCATCACCATCATCACCACGACCACCATCACCACCACCACCATAACCACCATCACCACCATCATCACCATCACCACCATCATCACCATCATCACCACCATCATCACCACCATCACCACCACCATTACCATCATCACTATCACCACCATCACTACCATCACCAAAATCACCACCATCATCATCACCACCATCACCACCACCATCATCACCACCATCACCATAACCACCACCACCATCACCACCATCACCATCATCACCACCATCACCACCATCACCATCCCCACCACCACCATCACCACCATCATCACCACCATCACCATCTCCACCATCACCACCAACACCATCACTACCACCATCACCACCATCACTACCACCGCTACCATCACCATCATCACCACCACCACCATCATTACCATCACCACCATCACCACCATCACCACCATTATCACCATCATCACCACCATCACCACCATCATCACCAGTACTACCATCACTACCACCATCACCATCACTACCATCACCACCACCATCACCACCATCACTACCACCACCATCACCACCACCACTACCACCACCATCACCATCATCACTACCACCACTACCACCACCACCATCACCATCATCACCATCATCACCATCATCACNATCACCACCACCATCACCACCATCATCACCACCACCACCATCATCACCACCATCATCACTACCACCATCACCATCATCACCACCACCATTACTACCACCACCACGACTACCACCACCATCATCCATCACCACCATCATCGTCATCACCACCATCACCACTACCACCATCACCACCATCACCACCATCACCATCACCACCATCACCACCACCACCACCATCACACCATCATCATCACCACCACCACCACCACCACCATCACCACCACCACCACATCATCACCACCACTCGCATCACCACCATCACCACCACCATCATCACCACCACCATACCACCATCACCACCATCACCACCACCATCACCACCACCATCACCACCACCATCACCACCATCACCACCATCACAACCACCATCACCACCACCATCACCATCATCACCACCACCACCACCATCACCACCACCTTCACCACCATCACCACCACCATCACCACCACCACCACCATCACCACCACCACCCCACCATCACCACCATCACACCACCATCACCACCATCACTACCATCAGTACCACCACCACCATCACTACCACCACCACCATCACTACCACCATCACTACATCACCATCACTACACCACCATCACCATCATCACTACCATCACCACCACCATCACTACCATCACCACCATCACCACCATCACCACCATCACTACCACCACCACTACCATCATCACCATCACCACCATCACCACCACCATCACCACCATCACCACCATCACCACCACCATCACCACCACCATAACCACCACCTACCACCATCATCACCACCACCACCACCATCACCACCATCACCACCACCATCACTACCACTATCACCATCATCACTACCATCACAACCACCACCATCACTACCACCACCATCACCACCACCACTACCATCACCATCATCACCACCACCACCACCACCACCACCACCACCATCATCACCACCATCATCACCACCACCACCATCCACCACCACCANCATCATCACCACCATCATCACCACCATCACCACCACCATCATCACCACCACCACCATTACTACCACCACCACGACTACCACCACCACCATCATCACCACCATCACCATCACCACCATCACCACCACCATNACACCACATCACCACCACATCACCACCACCACATCACCACATCACCACCACCACCACCATCACCACCATCATCACCATCACCACCACCACCATCACCACCACCAACATCACCACCATCATCACCACCATCACCACCACCATCATCACCACCATCATCATCACCACCATCATCACCACCATAACCACCATCACCCACAAAATCACACACTAACAACTCACCTGCTCAACCTTCGATATTCACTCACCCACCCACTAACTGACCCACCCACCCACTCAGCCAACAATCTACTCACCCACCCACTAACCTATTCACTCAACTCCTCACTCACCACTCCCCACACAATCACGCACTGACCTACCACTAACTCACTCAGTCAGTCACTAATTCACCCACCCAGTCACCCATCCACCCACTCATGCTACCATCCACTCACTTATCCAGGCACTCACCTACTCACCATTAAGCCACTCACCCACACAATCACCTAGTTACCCACCCACTCAATCTCTAACCCACCAATTTACTCATCCACTCACCAACCCACCTCTCAGCCACTCCCTCACCCACTCACTCACTTCAAACTATCACTCACCCACCCACTAATTCACACAATCACCAAACCAACCACTCAATCTCTAACACACTCACTCACCTACTCCCTCAACCACTGACCGACCCACTCACCACCGACTCACCCACCAACTCACTCACAGACCCACCCAGTTAATCACTGTGTAGTCCTCACCTCTTCCAGTATTGTGAGATATTTTTCCTCCAGCGGTTTCTTCACGACAACGCCCTGGGGGTGGGAAAGCCTCTCAACGAGTCGTGCGAGCGGGCAACAGCCTGGTCATGTTGGGTTCATAGCGCAGTGCGGCACACGCATACACACAAGCAGACCACACACATATGAACACAATAACAACAGTGGGAGCCACTCACGCGATAGGGATGGGCCGCATGGTCCACTCCAGCTCGATGTACGGCTTGCCCGGATACAATGTTAACTACCTCGTCTGGTATACAGGAGGTTGTCGGTTAGATCCCAACCGTGACACCTGTACATTTGGAGTTTGCATGTTCTCTCCGTGGTCAAGTGGATTTTATTCTGGTCCGCTGGATTTTCCCTACACATTAGAAACAGGCGTTTAGAGTAGTTGGCTGCTATAAATTTCCACATAAGGCACGTTGTTGACCTATTATTTGTGGCCAGGTCACTTCTAAAAAAGAGTTGTGTTACTCAGTGAGATGGGTGAGACACAGGTGATGAGCCTGTGTGTAAGGGTTGAGTGAGTGAGTGAGTGGTTGAATTAATGATTGAGTGACTAATTGGTTGAGTGAGTGGCTGAGTGAGTGAGTGAATGGTTGAGTGAGTGGCTGAATGAGTAGTTGATGGAGCGATTGGTTCAGTAAGCGAGCGGGTGGATAAGTGAGCGAGTGAGTGGTTCAGTGAGTGAGTGGTTGAGTGAATTAGTGAGTGGTTGAATGAGTATTTGAATGAGTGAGTGTTTGAACCATGAGTGAGTGTTTGAGCGCATGAGTGTGTGGTTGAGTGAGTGGTTGAGTTAATGATTGAGTGAGTGGTTGAGTGAATGGTTGAGTGAATGATTGAGTGAGTGAGTAGTTGAGTGAGTGGTTTCAGTTAGTGGTTGAGCAAGTGAGTGGCTGTACGAGTGGCTGAGTGAGTGAGTGAGCGAGTGGATGAGTGAGCGAGTGGCTGGCGCGCCCTTGCCTGCGTTGTCCAGAGTGTCCCGCTGGTGCCGCCCGCTGTGTTGCTGCACTCCGCCAGGTGAGAGCGGCGGTGCCGCGCCCGCCCGCAGCTGCTCCAGCGACTACGCCACCTTGCCCAGCCCTCCTGGCGAGCACGCAGCATGCCCTGGAGCTCCCATCACGTGGTGCTGGCAATCTGAGACACCCGCCTGTAGCACACACACAGAAGAAGAAGATACGCGAATGGATTAGGGTGACCCGGGTGACGAGAAGGTCACTACTTCGCCCGGTATACAGGAGGTTCTAAGTTTGATCCAAACCCTGATGCTTACATATTCAATTCTGCTCGTCCAGGCGGGAAGAATCCAATCACATTTTTTCGATGCGATGTTTCTCATGGGATATAATAAGCGACAACATTTGGACCCCAACCCGAGAAGATTCTGGATGTGTGTTTTTTGGCAATAACTCTGGACGGAAACGTTGCAGACCCATCAAGGTGGGACTCGTCCAGCGACATAATGGTTGAGTGACTGGTTGAATGAATACTGGAATGGTTGAATAAGTGAGTGTTTGAGTGAGTGGTTCAGTCAGTTAGTGGTTGAGGGAGTGAGTGGCTGAGTGAGCGAGTGGTTGAGTGATTGAGTTAGAGTGACTGAGCGGCTGAGCGGCTGAGCCACCACCACCACCACCATCATCACCACACAATCACCACCATCACCACCACCACCACGACCACCACCACACGACCACCATCACCACCACCACCACNACCATCACCACCACCACCACACCACCACCACCATCATCACCACCACCATCACGACCACCATCACCACCACGACCACACCACCATCACCACCACATCACCACCATCACCACCACCACCACCATCACCACCACCAACCACCACCATCACCACCGTCACCACACCGTCACCACCAGTCACCACCACCACCATCACCATCACCCACGTCANCACCATCACCCACCACAGTCAACCACATCACCCACCACCACACCACCGTCACCCANCACCATCCCACCGCCACCACCACCATCACACCATCACCCACAAGTGATAGTGGTGAGTGGTGGTGGTGAGTGGTAGATAGTGATACGGTGAGTGTTGGTGATAGTCACCGCGCACAGTCACCCACACAGTCACCCACAGAGTCACCCACAGTCCCACACACAGTCACCCACACAGTCACCACAGTCACCCACACACAGTCACCCACACAGTCACCCACGCACCACGCACAGTCACCACGCAGTCACCCACAGTCANACACACAGTCANCCACACAGTCACCCACAGTCACCCACGCACAGTCAACCACGCAGTCACCACGCACAGTCAACCACGCAGTCACCACGCACAGTCAACCACGCAGAGTCACCCACACAGTCAACCACGCAGTCACCCACACAGTCACACACAGTCACCCACACACAGTCAACCACACACAGTCACCCACACAGTCACCCACGCAGTCAACCACACAGTCACCCACGCAGTCACCCACAGTCACACACACAGTCACCCACACAGTCACCCACACACAGTCACCCACACAGTCACCCACGCAGTCACCACGCAGTTACCCACAGTCACACACACAGTCACCCACACAGTCACCCACGTCACCCACAGTCAACCACGCAGTCACCCACAGTCACACACCCACAGTCACCCACACACAGTCACCACGCACAAAGTGCAAACCAGATTGTCAGCACCACTGATGTCACTTTCTCCACCACGGGGCTTTGGCAGCCGTTAATGTAAATGATTCATCACGGACAGAGGGCACAACAGATCGCAGAGTGAAGTGTGCTTCTCATCAAGACGTGAATAATACGCTTAAAGTTTGATTAAATGGCTTTATATTAACGAATTTTTTATAAACAGTTAAAAACACTCAAAAACAAATCTAAACAAATCAAAACTCGTGTTATGTACTAAATAAATGTGCTGGTGCAATACAAATTTAAAAAAGTGCAAAACGGTGAAAAAAATCCACACAAGTTAAATCATTTGGCGCCGCCACCCTAGCGCCAGCATACACCACCAACACGTGCAATAAAATTGATTTTTTGAAAAACAGTGAAAAAAGCAACACAAGTTAAAACAAGTTCAAATTAAAAAAAACTATTATTGTTTAAAAATTGGACGGCGCCACCCTAGCGCCAGCACCCATCACCATCACCACCACTACCACCACCGCCGCCGGCTGTTGCTGTTGTTGCTGCTGCTGTTGTTGCTGCTGCTGTTGCTGAGGTTGTTGCTGCTGTTGTTGTTGCTGCTGCTGTTGCTGCTGCTGCTGTTGTTGCTGTTGCTGCTGTTGCTGCTGCTGCTGTTGATGCTGTTGCTGCTGCTGTTGTTGTTGCTGCTGTTGTTGCTGCTGCTGCTGTTGATGCTGTTGCTGCTGCTGTTGTTGTAGCTGCTGCTGCTGTTGTAGCTGTTGCTGTTGCTGGTGTTGATGCTGCTGCTGCTGTTGTTGAAGCTCCTGCTGCTGTTGTTGTTGCTGCTGCCGCCGAAATTCCGCCGCCGCCGCCGTTCCAGCAGCTCTGCTGCTCATGTAGCGGCGGCGGCGGCGGTGACGGCGCTGACGAGGGGGGGGCGGCGTTAGAACAACGGGGGCGCCGCGTGATTTCCTTTGAAGCCACCGACGTCACTTTAGCCAAAGAGCCGAGAACATCAAGTGCTGCCGCGGCCACGAAAGCTCCAGTCGAGACGCCATCGTCTTCGTCGTGACGGCGGCAGCAGCAGCAGCAGCGACAACAGCAGCAACAGCAGCAGCAGCGAGACAGTAACAGCAGCAGCAGCAACAGCAGCAGCAGAGCCACAGCAGCAGCAGCAGCGACAGCAGCAGNAGCAACAACAGCAGCAGCAGCAACAGCAGCAGCAGCAGCAGCAACAGAGCACAGCAACAGCAGCAGCAGCAACAGCAGCAGCAGCAGACAACAGCAGCAGCAACAGCAGCAGCAACAGCAGCAGAGCAGCAGCAGCANAGCAGCAGCAGAGCGACAGAGCAACAGCAGCAGCAANAGCAGCAGCAGCACAGCAGCAGCAGCAGCAGCACAGCAGCAGCAGNAGCGACAGTAACANAACAGCAGCAGCAGCAGCCACAGCAGCAGCAGCAGCAACAGAGCAACACAGCAGCAGCAGCAGCAGCAGCAGCAGCAGCAACAGCAGCAGCACAGAGCAGCCACAGCAGCAGCAGCAGCAGNAACAGAGACAGCAGCAGCAGCAGAGCAGCAGCAGCAGCAGCAGAGAGCAGCAGCAGCAGCAGCAGCAGCAACAGCAGNAGNAGCAGCAACAGCAGCAGCCACAGCAGCAGCAGCACACAGCAGCAGNAGCGNCAGCAGCAACAACAGCAGCAGCAGNAACAGCAGACAACAGCAGCAGAGCAGTAACAGCAGCAGCAGCAACAGCAGCAGCAGCAGCAGCCACAGCAGCAGCAGCAGCGACAGCAGCAGAGCCGCAGCAGCAGAGAGCAGCAGCAGCAGAGACAGCAGCACAGCAGAGCAGCAGCAGCAGAGAGACAGCAGCAGCAGCAGNCAGCAGCAGCAGACAGCAACAGCAGCAGCAGCAGCAGCAGCAGCGACCAGAGCAACAGAGCGACACAGCAACAGNAGACAGCAGCAGCAGCAACAGACAGACAGCAGNAACAGCAGCAGACAGCAGCAACAGCAGAGCAGCCGCAGCAGCAGAGAGACAGCAGCGAGCAGCAGCAGCAGAGCCACAGCAGCAGCAGAGAGACAGCAGCAGCAGAGAGCAGCAGCAGCAGACACAGNAGCAGCAGAGAGACAGCAGCAGCAGCAGAGCAGCAGAGCAGACACAGCAGCAGAGCAGCAGAGCAGCAGCAGAGAGACAGCAGCAGAGAGACACAGCNGCAGAGNCAGCAGCAGAGAGACAGCAGCAACAGNAGACAGCAGCAGCAGCAGAGNGAGCAGCAGCAGAGACAGAGCCANAGGCAGCAGCAGAGACACAGCAGCAGCAGAGACAGCAGCAGNAGNAGAGACAGCAGCAGAGAGANCACAGCAGCAGAGAGACAGCAGCAGCAGAGACAGCAGCAGAGAGACAGCAGCAGCAGAGAGACAGCAGCAGAGACAGCAGCAGAGAGACAGCAGCAGCAGNAGACAGCAGCAGAGAGACCACAGCAGCNGAGNCAGCAGCAGAGAGACAGCAGCAGCAGAGAGCAGCAGCGAGCAGCAGCAGCAGAGNGACAGCAGCAGCAGAGCAGCAGCAGCAGAGAGCAGCAGCAGGCAGCAGCGACAGCAGCAGAGAGACAGCAGCAGGCAGCAGCAGAGCAGCAGACAGCAGCAGCAGAGACAGCAGCGACAGCAGCAGAGAGACAGCAGNAGAGAGACAGCAGCAGACAGAGACAGCAGCAGAGAGACACAGCAGCAGAGAGACAGCAGCAGCAGAGACAGCAGCAGCAGAGCAGCAGCAGCAGAGACAGCAGCAGCAGAGAGACAGCAGCAGAGNACAAGCAGCAGAGNGACAGCAGCAGNAGNAGACACAGCAGCAGAGAGACACAGCAGCAGAGACACAGCAGCAGCAGAGAGAGCACAGCAGCAGNGACAGCAGCAGAGAGAGCAGCAGCAGTCAGAGCAGCAGNAGCAGCGACAACAGCAGAGCGACAACAGCAGCAGCAGCGACAACAGCAGCAGCGACAACAGCAGCAGCAGCAGAGACAACAGCTGCAGCTGCAGCAGCAGCGACAAGAGGCGGCGCCCGCGGCCGCGTCGGGCCACGCGAACACGTCGACGTCAAAACCATCAACCCGGTCGCCCTCCTCCTCCGATCCTCCCCGTGGTGCCGTTTCAACACGGGGGTGGAGTGGGGGTGGAGTGGAGTCTGGGTGGAGTGGAGTGGAGCGTCTCTCTCACCAGAGCAGCGACGGTCTCAGGGTCGGTGGCCGCCGCAGCCGCCGCCCACAGCGAGTCTTCCTCCTCTCCTCTGCGGGGCTGGTGGCGTGGCGGCTGCGGCGCCACGATACACCGATGAACCACCAGGCAGCGCGCCTGAGACGGCGCTGCCTGGTGGTCAAAACGCTGCGTCCGGGGGCGCCCTGCAGAGGGTGACGGCAAAGCCAGGGTCGGGGGGGGGCAATAACAAGAAGAGGCTTTCACGCTCGACACGAGGGCTGGACGATTTGGGGCAATGTTGCAATTGCGATTTGATTTCAAAAGAATTGTTCAAGTCAAGCTGCAGTTCGATACTCGGGTGCAGTAGATGTACAACACGTGGTGCAGCATTACCACGTGACACCATCAACGTGTCAACTGCTACATATATTCTGATGATGCAAGGATGAGAACTTACAAATATATTAATTGCTTCCAACATGTATTTATTAAAAAACATTGAAATAGAACAATCAAACATAGAACAATTGTGAAGTGAAATCAATAAAGTTGTAGTAATAATAAGTNAAACAATTCAATAACTAATCGGATTTTCAAATCGCAAAAAAAAATTGCAGCCTTTGCGATTTCCTCATCGCATTGCTTCAAATTGCGATTTCGATTTCAAATAGATGAATCGTTCAGTCCTACTCTAACCAGTTGCTCTTAACCTCAGGAGAGGGCATCTTGCACAGCCCAGGTTAAGAACCACTGCACTAGACGCTTTGTTCCCAAATACGGCAGTGGTTCACCAGTCCCACAATCAGCACTACCAGGCTGGAGCCTGCTTGGCTTGCGAGACACACGGGGGAGGGGGGTAGAGACGTGACGCTCACCTGATCGTCCTGTGCATTCATCTTGGTGGTCTCGATACAGATAGTGCGACAATGGGTGTAAGATACGGATCTAGGTGGGTGGCATAGACAGACAGACAGAGACACGCAGCACACACACTGTATGAACACTGCCACTTGAGGAGAGACACAGGCGGCTGGCCACCCACCCTCTGCTTAGGCCTCGGCAAGGCAAAAGGTAAAAAGTAAACCCGTAAAAACAAATTTTCACTCTAAATCCTTTATATGCGTGGCGGCTAGAGTCCTCTCGTCCTCTGGCTTGAGATGGCTGCCACCTATGGGTCAGATGATTTCTGCGAGTATTAAGCAATTGGTAATTAAATATTTAATTTGTTTTCCCTAAACAGTGTAAAATTTTGTAAAAATTTTTAAAGAACATTAATTGTCTCGCACAACGAGTCTGTGTGCAAAATGTCAGCTCGATTGGATCACGGGAAGTGGGTTNAAAAACGACCGAAAGATTTGCACGGTCCTAAGCAAGCAAGCAAACTTAATATAAAGGATTTAAAAAGCAACGAGCCTACCTTTACCCTACATTTTACCCTTTAGCAGGTAAGGTTTAAGGTAATAGTAGTATCATCAGCAGTAGTAGTATCATTAGCAGTAGTAGTATCAGCAGTAGTAGTATCATCATCGGTAGTATCAGCAGTAGTAGTATAATCACGGTAGTATCAGCAGTAGTAGTATCACCATCGGTAATATTAGTAATAGTATCATCAGCAGTAGTAGTATCATCACCGGTAGTATGATCAGTAGTAGTATCATCATCGGTAGTATTAGTAATAGTATCATCAGCAGTAGTAGTATCAGCAGTAGTAGTATCAGTAATAGTATCATCAGCAGTAGTAGTATCATCAGCAGCAGTATCAGTAATAGTATCATCAGCAGTAGTAGTATCATCATCAGTAGTATCAGTAATAGTAGTATCAGCAGTAGTAGTATCATCATCGGTAGTATCAGTAATAGTATCATCAGCAGTAGTAGTATCAGCAGTAGTAGTATCAGTCATAGTATCAACAGCAGTAGTAGTATCAGCAATAGTAGTATCAGTAATAGTATCATCAGCAGTAGTAGTATCAGTAATAGTATCATTAGCAGTAGTAGTATCATCATCGGTAGTATAAATATTTATATGTAAACACCCAGGTCTGTCGTGGTGGTGGTGGTGGTGGTGGTGGCGCTGGTGGTGGCGCTGGTGGTGGAGGCGGCGGCGGCTGGTGGTGGCGGTGGTGGAGGTGGTGGCGGCGCTGGTGGTGGCGGCGGTGGTGGAGGTGGTGGCGTGGTGGCGCTGGTGGTGGAGGCGGTGGCTGGTGGTGGAGGTGGTGGTGGTGCCGCTACAGCTGCTGACGATGGTGGTGGCGATGGCGCTGGCCGATGATGCTGGTACAGATGGCGATCGTGTTGCGGATGGTGCTGGTGGTGGTGTTGGTGGTGACAATGGCGATTGTGTTGCTGCTAATGATGATGCTTGTGGTGATGTTTGTGTTAATTTTATGTTGGTCATGGTGATACTGATGGTGATTGTGTATTGCTGATGATGATGATAATTGTGTATTGCTGATGGTGATACTGATGGTGATTGTGTATTGCTGATGGTGATACTGATGGTGATTGTGTATTGCTGATGGTGATACTGATGGTGATTGTGTATTGCTGATGGTGATACTGATGGTGATTGTGTATTGCTGATGGTGATGATGGTGATTGTGTATTGCTGATGGTGATACTGATGGTGATTGTGTATTGCTGATGGTGATACTGATGGTGATTCTGATGGTGATTGTGTATTGCTGATGGTGATACTGATGGTGATTGTGTATTGCTGATGGTGATACTGATGGTGATTGTGTATTGCTGATGGTGATACTGATGGTGATTGTGTATTGCTGATGGTGATACTGATGGTGATTGTGTATTGCTGATGGTGATACTGATGGTGATTGTGTATTGCTGATGGTGATACTGATGGTGATTGTGTGTTGNTGATAGNGATGATGATTGTGTATTGCTGATGGTGATGATGATGGTGATTGTGTATTGCTGATGGTGATACTGATGGTGATTGTGTATTGCTGATGGTGATACTGATGGTGATTGTGTATTGCTGATGGTGATACTGATTGTGTGTTGTTGATAGTGATGATTGTGTATTGCTGATGGTGATGATGATGGTGATTGTGTATTGCTGATGGTGATTGTGTGATGATGATGGTGATTGTGTATTGCTGATGGTGATGATGATGGTGATTGTGTATTGCTGATAGTGGTGCTGCTGCTGCTATTACCGCCGCTGCCGCTGTTAATTGTTGAAGCTTGCAGAGGCGCACACACTCGCCCCAGCTGCCAAGCCGCCTGGTCTGCTGCTGCTGGGGCTCTCACCGCAGTCCCGCGCCTGGGAGACCTCCACCACTACCTCCACCTCCTCCTCCTCCACCTCCTCCACCACTCCTCCTCCTCCACCACTACCTCCTCCACCACTATCTCCTCCACCACTATCTCCTCCACCACTACCTCCTCCAACTCCTCCACCACTATCTCCTCCAACACCTCCACCACTACCTCCTCCACCACTACCTCCTCCACCACTACCTCCTCCACCACTACCTCCTCCACCACTATCTCCTCCACCACTANCTCCTCCACCACTATCTCCTCCTCCTCTGTCTCCTCCAGCACTATCTCCCAGCGTCGTCTCTAGTTATCTCTCTGTCTCTCTCGAGCGCGTCCTGGAGCAGGTTGTAGAGAGGAGTGAGTGAGGGGCGGGCTGCTGGAACTGGAAGAGGCGCTTTTGAAGCCGGCGGGGCGGGGGGGGTGGAGGGGTTGGTGGAGGCGGCGTGAGGGGAGGGAGGGGGGAGGGGGGGGGGGAGGGAGGGGGAGGGGGGAGGGAGGGGGGAGGAGGGAGGGGGAGGGAGGGGAGAGGGAGGGAGGGGGATGGGGGGGGGAGGGAGGGGAGAGGGAGGGGGAGGGAGGGGGAGGGAGGGGAGAGGAGGGAGGGAGANGGGGAGGGGAGGGGAAGAGGGAGGGGGAGGGTGGGGGGGGAGGGAGGGGGGGAGGGAGGGGGGAGAGGGAGGGAGGGGAAGAGGGANGGGGGGAGGGTNGGGGGGAGGGAGAGGGGAGGGTAGGGGGGGAGGGGAGGGAGGGAGGGGGAGGGGAGGGGAGGGGAGGGGGGGAGGCCGTGAGCGACACTCCGCGCTGGTGGCTGTGACCCCACCCACGGCAGCCCTGCGAGTGTTTTTTTACGCGCACGCCGAACCCACCACCACCACATCGGCTACATCGTCACTCAACTAACAGCCACCAGCTACATCGTCACTCAACTACACAGACACGCTACATCGTCACTCAACTACACAGCCACCCAGCTACATCGTCACTCAACTACACAGCCACCCAGCTACATCGTCACTCAACTACACAGCCACCCGCTACATCGTCACTCAACTACACAGCCACCCAGCTACATCGTCACTCAACTACACAGCCACCCAGCTACATCGTCACTCAACTACACAGCCACCCAGCTACACCGTCACTCAACTACACAGCCACCCAGCTACATCGTCACTCAACTACACAGCCACCCAGCTACGCCGTCACTCAACTACTCAGCCACCCAGCTACATCGTCACTCAACTACACAGCCACCCAGCTACATCATCACTCAACTACACAGCCACCCAGCTACACCGTCACTCAACTACACAGCCACCCAGCTACATCGTCACTCAACTACACAGCCACCCAGCTACGCCGTCACTCAACTACACAGCCACCCAGCTACGCCGTCACTCAACTACACAGCCACCACTACATCGTCACTCAACTACACAGCCACCAGCTACATCGTCACTCAACTACACAGCCACCCAGCTACATCGTCACTCAACTACACAGCCACCCAGCTACGCCGTCACTCAACTACACAGCCACCCAGCTACGCCGTCACTCAACTACACAGCCACCCAGCTACACCGTCACTCAACTACACAGCCACCCAGCTACTCGTCACTCAACTACAAGCCACCCAGCTACGCCGTCACTCAACTACACAGCCACCCAGCTACACCGTCACTCAACTACACAGCACCAGCTACATCGTCACTCAACTACACAGCCACCCAGCTACATCGTCACTCAACTACTCAGCCACCCAGCTACATCGTCACTCAACTACACAGCCACCCAGCTACATCGTCACTCATCCGCACCAGACTACAACAGCCACCCAGCTACACCGTCACTCAACTACTCAGCCACCCAGCTACGCGTCACTCAACTATCAGCACCAGCTACGCCGTCACTCAACTACACACCACCCAGCTACGCCGTCACTCAACTATTCAGCCACCCAGCTACGCCGTCACTCAACTACACAGCCACCCAGCTACACCGTCACTCAACTACTCAGCCACCCAGCTACGCCGTCACTCAACTACACAGCCACCCAGCTACACGTCACTCAACTACACAGCCACCCAGCTACACCGTCACTCAACTACACAGCCACCCAGCTACACCGTCACTCAACTACTCAGCCACCCAGCTACATCGTCACTCAACTACACGGCCACCCAGCTACGCCGTCACTCAACTACACAGCCACCCAGCTACGCCGTCACTCAACTACACAGCCACTCAACTATCCAGTGACTCAACTACCCAGGAAGTCAACTACGCAATATCTCAACGACTCACTAACGCAACTACACGCACGCAACTTCACAGCCACTCAACTATTCTCTCACTCAGCTACCCAGGCACTCATACCTTCTCGCTCGACTTGGTTTTACGTGAGCGGGAGTTGAACTCAGGTATTTGCTGTGTTCGTAGGGGGTGGGTGGCCAGCACCACGCCCGGCCGCCTTTGTCTCCCCGGTGCTGCGGTGTTTGTACACGCCACTCATTTGACGCCAGGACCAGTGTTGGGAATCGAACTTGATTTTTACATATGAATGTGCGTCAGGTCTCTGCAAGCATGACCTACGACCATATCCCTTGAATGCGCCCGATCTCGTCTGATCTCGGAAGCTAAGCACAGCAAAAAAAATTTTTCAAACTTTCTTGCTGTGGATTTCACACTTGACGATGATTGCTTGTGTTGCAGTCGAAACGTCGTGAGAATTTTTATTGTTTCATATTTCTATTATTTTATTATTTCCCTTCTACGTGACTTTACCGAACGAACCAAGAAGATGAATCCCTGCAGTCACGAAAGCAGCTTTACATCGAAATGTACAGCTCTGTGTCCACTGTTGGATGAAGGCCTCGCCGGTCATGGGGTTAGTTTGACCATACTTCACCACGCTGGTCAGTGCAAACTAGTGACGTGGGGGGTGGTGGGAGATTGTTTGGCTCGTCACCTATTCCGATACAATTCGCCACTGTCCATTTCCATGACCGGGAGTCAAACTCAGGTCTCAAATTCGCAAGCGCTTGGATTTCACCAGGAATCAATTGAAACTTAACGTCTCTTTGTGCAAGGGTGACCAGGAGCGATCTAAGCATACGGAGCTCAAAACGACAATAGAAATCCAGTTGCTTATCAGTACTACGTACATTACCTAGGATGTTATATTGTAGAGAGTTGGAAACACGGACTGTGCCTCATCAGCAGGATCATCATCAGCAGCAGCAGCAGCAACATCCTCATCAACGTCAGAGCAACAGCATTGGTGTCATCACCACCGTCCGTTCCTCTGGGGTTGCTGAAACGAGCGGACATTGTCAGCCTGTACCAGTGGTGCATACACATCACCAGCGGCTGTCCACTGAACCAGGTCCCCCGGCGCAGGAATGTGGAATGTCCATCTCCGGCACTGGACGATGTGGAGCGCTGCTTGGCTGTCAAAGTGCCGCCGTCTGCTGGGCGCTGTCACGACTGCCAGAGAAAGGCGTTTGCGGTCAAGTTTAGCGAATATAAAATTGGTACATTGTTTAAAACAATTACATGTCACTGTTTCAGTAATAATGGGTTATGATAGTATTTCAGTATGAGCCGGATAAAAGCACGTTTTGCATGCAAGTCCATCCAAAGTGTACTTGTATCAGGTGCCCTGTGAATATCTCCACCAGTGAAATGTTGTTTATCAGAACTGTGCTTACATCCAGCTTATTGCATATAAGTATGCCAGAGCAAGCAATGATTTCGAACGTAGCGAGGGACGAAATGATCAATCAGAAGATTTGAGAATTAAAACCAAGACACCAGATGCAAATTACAGTGAAACACAAATTTAATGGAATTGAGCAGGGCATCCCAGAATGTGTAACGTCGGCTTTCGCCACCAATATTGTTCACCTGAAGACGGCTGCTTGCGTTGTGCCGAAACGTCGTGAGAATTGTATCTCATTAACATAATCTATCTGAGTTACAGAGCCGCTCGTTGTGGCGGGGACTGTCTGGTACCCCGCGAGTGACGTCATGTCACCTGCTGCTGCTG
>WFAB01002219.1:0-2500 GCA_018977245.1 Lethenteron camtschaticum
CTCTGTGGTGTCTCTCTGTGGTGTCTCTCTGTCGGTGTCTCTCTGTGGTGATCTTCTCTTTCTCTGTGTCTCTCCTNGTGTCTCTNTCTGTGCTCTCTGTGGTGTCTCTCTCTGTGTCGGTGTCTCTCTGTGGTGTCTCTCTGTGGTGTCTCTCTCTCTGTGTGTCTCTCTCTGTGTGTCTCTCTCTGTGTGTTCTCTCTTTTCTCTCTCTGTGTGTCTCTCTCTCTCTCTNTGTCTCTCTCTGTGTGTCTCTCTCTGTGTCTCTCTCGTGTGNCTCTCTCGTGTGTCTCTCTCGTGTGTGTCTCTCTCTGTGTCTCTCTGTGTCTCTGTCTGTCTGCCTGTTCTCTCTCTCTGTGNCTCTCTCTGTGTCNNTCTCTCTCTGTTTCTCTCTATCTGNCTCTCTCTGNNTCTCTCTCGTGTCTCNCTCTCTCATGTGTGTCTCTCTGTGTCTCTCTCTCTGTGTCTCTCTCTGTGTGTCTCTCTCTGTGTTCTCTCCGTGTCTCTCAATGTGCTTCTATGTCGTGTCTCTCTCTGTGTGTCTCTCTGTCTCTCTGTGTGNATCTCTCTCTGTGTGGTGTCTCTCTACGTCTCTCTCTGTGATGTCTCTCTCTGTGGTGTCTCTCTGTTTCTCTCTCTGTGTGTGTCTCTCTGTGTCTCTCTCTGTTCTCTGGTCTCTCTCTGTGCTTCTCTGTGTGTCTCTCTCTGTGTCTCTCTCTGTGTCTCTCTGTCTCTCTGTCTCTCTGTGTTCTGTCTCTCTGTGTCTCTCTCTGTGTGTCTCTCTCTGTCTCTCTGTCTGGTGTTCTCTACGTGTCTCTCTCTCTCCGTGTGGTGTCTCTCTCTCTCTAACTCTCTCTATCTGTCTCTCACCGTGTCTCTCTCTGTGTCTCTGTCTCTCTCTCTGTGTCTCTNTGNCTCTCTCTGTGTCTCTCTGTGTGTCTCTCTCACTGTCTGNCTCTCTCTGTCTCTGNCTCTCTGTGTCTCTCTCTCTCTGTGTGTCTCTCTCNATGTGTGTCTCTCTCTGTGTCTCTCTCTGTGTCTCTCTCTCTGTGTCTCTCTAGCTGTCTCTCTGTGTGGTGTTCTCTACGTGTCTCTCTCTCTCTCACCGTGTCTCTCTCTCTCCGTGTGGTGTCTCTCTCTATGTGTGTCTCTCTCTCTCTAACTCTCTCTGTGTCTCTCACCGTGTCTCTCTGTGTCTCTCTCCGTGTCTCTCTCTATGTGCTCTCTGTGTCTCTCTGTGGTGTGTCTCTCTGTGTGGTGTCTCTCTCCGTGTCTCTCTGTGTGAGTTCTCTCTCTATGTGATGTCTCTCTCTGTGTGATGTCTCTCTCGTGTCTCTCTCTCTGTGTGGTGTCTCTCTCTCTCTCTGTGATGTCTCTCGTGGTGTCTCTCACCGTGTCTCTCTCTCTCTGTGATGTCTCTCTCCGTGTCTCTCTCTCTCTGTGGTCTTCTCTCTCTCTGTGGTGTTCTCTCTGTGTGGGTCTCTCTCTCTCTCTCTGTCTCTCCTCTCTACGTGTCTCTCTCTACGTGTCTCTCTCTCGCTGTGTCTCTCTCTGTGTCTCTCTTGTGTCTCTCTCTCCGTGTCTCTCTCTCTATGTGATGTCTCTCTGTGTCTTCTTCTGTGTGGTGTCTCTCTGTGTCTCTCTCTCTGTGTCTCTCTCTCGCTGGTGTCTCTCTCTCCTGGTGTCTCTCTCTGTGTCTCTCTACGTGTCTCTCTACGTGTCTCTTCTCTCTCGTGTCTCTCTCTGTGTCGGTGTCTCTCTCTCTCGCTCGGTGGTGTCTCTCTCTCTGTGTGGTGTCTCTCTTCTCTCTCGCTCTGTGGTGTCTCTCTCTGTGTGGTGTCTCTCTCTGTGTCTCTCTCTCTGTGTCTCTATCTCTGTGATCTCTATCTCTGTGTCTCTATCTCTGTGATCTCTATCTCTGTGTCTCTCTCTCTGTGTCTCTATCTCTGTGTCTCTCTCTACGTGTCTCTCTCTGGTGTCGCTCTCTCTATCTGTGTGATGGGGGGGGGGTTGGGGTAAACAATGAGTTGTTAACCACAACAACTGCTCTACAAGTCATTATAAGCAATAAAAAAAGAAGAAGATGTCACCAAAAATTAATTTNAAAATTTTAATAATAAAAACCTCGGCCTTGTTCACTCCGTGGAAGTTGAAGCCTGCGGCTCCTGAGTTCGCCTGCCGCGCAACGCCGGCCACCGCCACCGCTCAGGCGCCTCCTTCCACGGGAGTTGATTTTGCTGCGTAACTTAGAAACGCGGTGGGTGGTGTTGGTGTGTTGGTTGGGAAGGAGGTGATGGTAGCGAAACGTCGAACCAAAGGAGGCGCCCTTTTTGAGCTTGAGTGGGTTGCTCGATTCTATACGGGGTGCGGTCGATTCTCGCCGCTGTCGATTCCTTCTATCACCCATAGCGTAACGTTGGGAGAGAATCGGAATCGATTAATTTAACTGCGTTCTCGTTTCACCCCCCAACTCCCCGTTTGAGGGAATCGACTCCCGCCGTTA
>WFAB01002219.1:7500-50479 GCA_018977245.1 Lethenteron camtschaticum
CCACNNCACATANACAACCACCTATACTCACACNTCATACACACATCCCATACATCACNCATACANACTATCACNTCNCATACACNCACCNATACACTANCACNCNATGTGACACCACNCACAAGCNNCNCNATGACACNCACGTTACCATATGCCATCACACNCTGTCNACCTNCNCTCNCACNCCCGTANCACNCACNCGTTCATNCCTACATTATCACCCACNCATCACTNCNCACAATCACNCATCACTACCAGCCATGATGANTACTCNCAGNAACACNGGAGANGATCNGACCCAAGGATGNTTGCGGGTGACGGCAANTGNCACTGGCTGTCNGCAAGNGTGTCTCTCGTGGGATCNAACAACNCCTCNGAGATGTTGACTCCTCGCCTGGTCTACGGAGTCGTGGTTCAATCCGACCCTGTGAATGTTGACTACCTCGCCTTNACANGAGGTCGTNGGTTCGATNCCGTACCCTGGGAGATGTTCTACCTCGCCTGGTCTACAGGAGGTCCAGTGGGTTCGATCCGNCCTGGGAGATGTTGACTACCTCGCTGGTCTACAGGAGGTCGTGGTTCAATCCTGTGAGATGTTGACTACCTCGCCTGGTCTACAGGAGGTCGTGGTTCAATCCNGANCCTGGAGATGTTGACTACCTCGCCTGGTCTACAGGAGTCTGGTTCGATCCNGACCCTNGGAGATGTTGACTACCTCGCCTGGTCTACAGGAGGTCGTGGTTCGATCCGACCTGAGAGATGTTGACTACCTCGCTGGTCTACAGGAGGTCGTGGGTTCGATCCGACCCTGTGAGATGTTGACTACCTCGCCTGGTCTACAGGAGGTTGNTGGTTCGATCCNGACCCTGTGAGATGTTAACTACCTCGCCTGGTCTACAGGAGGTCGTGGTTCTCCGACCCNGGAGATGTTACTACCTCGCCTGGCTACAGGANGTCGTGGTTCGATCCACCCTGGCAGATGTTGACTACCTCGCCTGGTCTACAGGAGGTCGTGGTTCGATCCGACCCTGAGAGATGTTGACTACCTCGCCTGGTCTACAGGAGGTCGTGGGTTCGATCCNGACCCTGAGAGATGTTGACTNGCTTGTGGTCTNCAGGAGGTCGTGGTTTCGATCCGACCCTGNGAGATGTTGACTACTCGCCTGTCTCAGGAGGTCTGTNGGTCGATCCGAAACCCTGGAGATGTTGACTACCTCGCCTGGTCTCAGGAGGTCGTGGTTCGATCCGACCCTGGGAGATGTTGACGACCTCGNCTGGTCTCAGGAGGTCGTGGTTANCCNACCCTGTGAGATGTTGACTACCTCGCCTGGTCTCAGGANGTCNTGGTTCGATCCGACCCTGGGAGATGTTGACGACCTCGCCTGGTCTCAGGAGGTCGTGGTTCGGATCCGAGACCCTGGCAGTGTTGACTACCTCGCCTGTCTCAGGAGGTCGTGGTTCGATCCGGACCCTGGAGATGTTGACTCTNGCCTGTCTCAGGAGGTCGTGGGTCGATCCGACCCTGTGAGATGTTGACTACCTCGCCTGGTCTCAGGAGGTCGTGGNTCGATCCAGGACCCTGTGAGATGTTGACTACCTCGCCTGGTCTACAGGAGGTCGTGGTTCGAACCCTGGAGATGTTGACTACCTCGCCTGGTCTACAGGAGGTCTGTGGTTCNAACCCNGACCCTGGGAGATGTTGACTATCTCGCCTGGTCTACAGGAGGTCGTGGTTACCCGACCCTGTGAGATGTTAATGATCTCGCCTGGTCTACAGGAGGTCNTGGGTTCGAACCCTGGGAGATGTTGACTACCTCGCCTGGTCTACAGGAGGTCCTGGGTTCGATCCNGGACCCTGAGAGATGTTGACTGCCTTGCCTGGTCTACAGGAGGTCGTGGTTCGATCCGACCCTGAGAGATGTTGACTGGCTTGCCTGGTCTACAGGAGTCGTNGGTTCACCCTGNGAGATGTTGACTACCTCGCCTGGTCTACAGGAGGTCGTGGTTCGNTCCGAAACCTGGGAGATGTTGACTACCTCGCCTGGTCTACAGGAGGTCGTGGTTCGATCCGACCCTGGAGATGTTGACGACTCGCCTGGTCTACAGGAGGTCGTGGNTACACCTGTGAGATGTTGACTACTCGCCTNGTCTACAGGAGGTCGTGGTTCGATCCAACCCTGGAGATGTTGACTACCTCGCCTGGTCTACAGGAGGTCGTGGTTCGAACCCTGGCAGATGTTGACTACTCGCCTGGTCTACAGGAGGTCGTGGTTCAGAACCCTGGCAGATGTTGACTACCTCGCCTATTCTACAGGAGTCGTGGGGTTCGATCCCCNGACCCTGTGAGATGTTGACTACCTCGCCTGGTCTACAGGAGTCGTGGGTTCGATCCNCGACCTNGGAGATGTTGACTACCTCGCCTGGTACAGGAGGTCGTGGTTCGAACCCTGGAGATGTTGACTACCTCGCCTGGTCTACAGGAGGTCGTGGTCNATCCNGANCCTGGCAGATGTTGACTACTCGCCTGGTCTACAGGAGTCTGGTTCCAGACCCTGATGAGATGTTGACTACCTCGCCTGGTCTGCAGGAGTCGTGGTCACCCTGTGAGATGTTGACTGCCTCGCCTGGTCTACAGGAGGTCTGGGTCGATCCGACCCTGGGAGATGTTGATTACCTCGCCTGGTCTACAGGAGGTCGTGCGGGTTGACCCTGTGAGATGTTGACTACCTCGCCTGGTACAGGAGGTCGTGGTCACCACCCTGGAGATGTTGACTATCTCGCCTGGTCTACAGGAGGTCGTGGTTACCCNANCCTGATGAGATGTTAATGATCTCGCGTGGTCTACAGGAGTCGTGGGTCGATCCTAGGACCTGGAGATGTTGACTACTCGCCTGGTCTACAGGAGGTCGTGGTCACCCTGATGGGATGTTGACTGGCTTGCTGTCTACAGGAGGTCTNGGTCTGATCCTAGACCCTGGCTAGAGATGTTGACTACCTCGCTGGTCTACAGAGTCTGGTCCTGGAGATGTTGACTACCTCGCTGGTCTACAGGAGGTCGTGGNTCNACCTGGAGATGTTGCTACCTCGCTGTACAGGAGGTCGTGGTTTNATCCNNCCTGGAGATGTTGACTACCTCGCTGGTCTACAGGAGGTCGTCGGGTTCGATCCTGCCTGGAGATGTTGACTACCTCGCCTGGTCTACAGGAGTCGGTTGATCCGACCCCTNGGAGATGTTGACTACCTCGNCTGTCTACAGGAGGTCGTGGTTCGATCCNNCCTGGAGATGTTGACTACCTCGCCTGTCTACAGGAGGTCGTGGTTCGATCGACCCTGGAGATGTTGACGACCTCGCCTGGTCTACAGGAGGTCGTGGTTCTCCTACGANCCTGATGAGATGTTGACTACCTCGCCTGGTCTACAGGAGGTCGTGGTTTCGATCCNNCCTGGAGATGTTGACGACTCGCCTGTCTACAGGAGGTCGTGGNTCNATCCNGACCCTGATGAGATGTTGACTACCTCGCCTGGTCTACAGGAGGTCGTGGTTTCATCCGCCTGGAGATGTTGACTACCTCGCTGGTCTCAGGAGGTCGTGGTCTCCGCCTGGAGATGTTGACTACCTCGCCTGGTCTGCAGGTCGTGGTCGATCCNACCTGAGATGTTGACACCTGCCTGGTACAGGAGGTCGTGGTCATCCGCCCTGGAGATGTTGACACCTGCCTGGTCTACAGGAGATCGTGGGTCATCCGACCTGNGAGATGTTGACAACCTCGCTGGTATACAGGAGGTCGTGGGTCTCCTAGGACCCCTGNGAGATGTTGACTACCTCGCTGGTCTCAGGAGGTCGTGGGTCCCTGGATCCNGANCCTGTGAGATGTTGACTACCTCGCTGGTCTCAGGAGGTCGTGGGTCGATCCTAGTGGAGATGTTGACTACCTCGCCTGGTCTACAGGAGGTCGTGGGTCATNCCNCGACACTGAGAGATGTTGACTACCTCGCCTGGTGTACAGGAGGTCGTGGGNTCTCCTACGACACTGAGAGATGTTGACTACCTGCTGGTACGCAGGAGGTCGTGGGTAATCCTAGACACTGAGAGATGTTGACTACCTCGCCTGGTACACAGGAGGTCGTGGGNTAATCCNNACACTGAGAGATGTTGACTATCTCGCCTGGTCACAGGAGGTCGTGGGTTCTCCACCCTGGGAGATGTTGACTACCTCGCCTGGTCTGGTACACAGGAGGTCGTGGGTAATNCCNNACCCTGGGAGATGTTGACTACCTCGCCTGTACACAGAGTCNTGGGNTTCTCCTANCCCGGGAGATGTTGACTCTCCCTGGTACGCAGGAGGTCGCGGGTTCTCCCGGTGAGATGTTGCTNCCTGTGCGCCTGGTGCAGGTCTGTGGGTTCTCTCTACCCGGTGAGATGTTGACTACCTCGCCTGGTACGCAGGAGTGTCTGTCTCCGTGAGATGTTGTACCTGCCTGGCTACGCAGGAGCGTGGGTCTCTCTCTNCCCGGTGAGAGTTGACTACCTCGCCTGGTACGCAGGAGGTCGCGGGTTCTCTCACNTACATAAGNTGCGTCTTGGCGCAGAGAAACTGGGGGCAGACTCTGGGNAAAGAGACGCGGCGAGTAGCGTGACTCGTGGAGAGANGACACGTNGGGCAGAGCCCGTGGGGAACGCATGACACACGGGGAGATAGTGAGTGAGAGAGACGCGGGGGAGACGCGGGAGACACGGGGAGAGCGCGGGAGAGAGACACNGGGAGAGACACNGGNGGAGACACGGGGANCACGGGAGAGACACGGGAGACACGTGGGGNNGGAGNCACGGGAGAGAGAGAGAGAGAGACCGGNAGGAGACACGTGGGNGAGAGACACGGGAGNGAGAGAGGGCGGTGAGGGAAACACGGGGGGGAGACACGGGAGTAGAGAGACACGGGNGGGAGAGACACNGGNNGNGAGACGGGGNGGAGACACGGGAGAGACGGGAGNGAGAGGNGAGAGACAGGGGAGNCAGGAGTAGAGAGACANGGAGGAGAGANANGGGTAGGAGANATGGGAGGGGAGAGACACGGGGAGAATCAGGGAGGANAGACACNGGGGAGAGAGGGGAGACACNGGGAGAGAGAGACACGGGGAGACNGGGAGAGAACGAGGGAAGACACGGGNGAAGACNGGAATCCGGAGGAACACGGGGAGANGAAGAGAAGAAGGAGAGACGGGGGAGGCACGANAGACAGGGGGAGAGAGATGAGACACGGNNGAGAGACACGGGAGAGAGGAGAGACAGCGGGGGACACGGAGAGCACGGGAGGAGAGACACGGGGAGACACNGGGGAGAGACACGGGGGGANNCGGGGGAGAGACACGGGAGACGGGAGGAGATAGAGGNGAGAGACNGGGAGNGAGAGACACGGGAGGAGAGACACGGGGGACGGGAGGAGAGACANGGGGNACACGGGAGACAGGGGGGGAGACACGGGGGCAGAGAGACACGGGGGAGAGACACGGGAGAGAGACACGGNGAGAGAGACACGGGGAGAACACGGGGGAGAGACACGGGGGGGAGAGACACGGTGNAGAGAGAGNGGGAGGAGACACGGAGTGAGANACNGGGAGAGACACGGGAGGTGAGGNAGAGAGACACGGGGACGGAGAGAGAGAGAGAGACGGAGAAACACGGGAGAGGAGAGAGACACGGGGNGGGGGAGCGGGAGACAGAGAGAACNAGGGAGANACAGGCGGGAGNGAGAGACGGGAGGAGAGACCGGGGGAGAGAGACACGGGGAGAGACACGGGTAGAGAGACACGGGGGGAGAGAGAGACGGAGAGAGACACGGGGAGAGACACNGGGGGAGACGAGGAGAGAGACACGGGGGAGACACGGGGAGAGACGGGGGAGAGAGGAGAGAGGAGGAGGGAGGGACGCGGNCGGTCAGGGAGGAGAAGGGAGGAGAAAGACNGNGATAGAGCCACGGGGAAGGAGAGAGAGGAGAGAGGNNGAGANNGAGGAGGGAGAAAGAGAGAAAGAGGGGCGGGAGGANAGACAGATAGNGAGTGAGGAGAGAGGGAGGGAGTGGAGAGGGGAGAGACAGGGAGAGACNCGGGGGAAGACACGGGGGAGAGACGGGGGAGAGACACGGGGGAGACACNGGGAGACCGGGGGAGAGACACGGGGAGAGACGGGGNGAGACACGGGAGAGACACGGGGAGAGACACGGGAGAGAGACACGGGCTNGAGAGGGGACGGGGAGAGACACGGAGAGAGACACGGGGAGGAGAGACAGAGAGCACGGGAGAGAGCACGGGGAAAGAGAGAGACACNGGTGAGAGAGAGACGGGAGAGACNTGNAGGNGGAGAGAGACACGGGGGAGACCAGAGNAACACGGGGGAGAGCACGGGGNGGAGACACNGGNGCTAGAGAGACACGGGCTAGAGAGACNGGAGAGACACGGGNNGGAGCGAGAGGNGGAGAGACCGGGAGGGAGACACGGNGAAGAAGACACGGGGAGGAGANACACGGNAAAGNGAGACACNGGNGAGAGAGACACNGGGAGNGGAGAGAGAGANCACGGGGGGGAGACACGGGGAGAGAGACACGTGGGGAGATGTGGGGGGAGNCANGGAGAGAGACACGGGNGGAGAGACGGGGGANAGACACGGGCACGGAGACACGGGGAGGGGGAGACACGGCCCGGAGAGAGACACNGGGAGAGACGGGAGAGAGACACNGGGNGNGAAGGAGACACTGGNGAGAGAGAGCACGGGAGAGAGACAGGGGGGGAGAGAGACACGGAGGAGAGAGACACGGGAGAGACACGGGGGAGAGACACGGGGGGAGAGACACNGGGAGAGAGACANGGGGAGAGAGACACNGGGGAGAGAGAGAGACACGGGGAGGAGGGAGACAGGGAGGAAGACACGGGGAGAGACAGGGAGGGAGAGACACNGGGGAGGGAGGAGAGGGGAGACACGGGGAGAGATCACCCACNGGGGAGAAGACACNTGGGAGAGACACGGGGAGACACGGGGGAGAGAGANGGGGAGAGACACGGGGAGGGAGCGGGGGGAGACACGAGAAGGGAGAGAGGAGGAAGNAGACACGGGAGAGAAAGAGAGCCAGAGGAGAGACACAGGAGACACGGGAGAGAGAGACACGGGGAGGAGAGACACAGANAGAGAGAGACACGGGAGAGACAGGGGAGAGACACNGGTGGAGAGACACGGGGAGAGAGACACGGNGAGAGACACGGNGAGAGNCNCNTGGAGAGAGACGGGAGAGGGAGAGACGGGGGAGAGAAACACGGNAGAGAGAGGGAGAGAGACACGGNGAGAGACACGGGGTGGTGGGAGACACGGGGAGAGAGAGATACACGGAGAGAGAGACGGAGAGAGACACGGAGAGAGAAGAGAGACACGGGGAGAGAGAGACACGGAGAGAGAGACACGGGGGAGAGAGACACGGNAGAGAGAGACACGAGGAGAGAGACACGGGAGAGACACGGGAGAGAGACACNGGTGGAGAGACACGGGAGAGAGACACGGGGGAGAGACACGGGGGAGATAGACACGAAGAGAGACACGGGCAGAGAGAGAGACATGGGGCAGACACACGGAAGAGAGACACGGTGGGAAGACACGGGGGAGAGACACNGGGAGAGAGACGGNAGAGAGACANNGGNAGANAGAGAGAACGGGGAGAGNCGGGNAGGGAGAGACACGGGAGAGAGACACGGGGAGACACGGGGAGAGAGACACGGNGGAGAGAGACACGGGAGAGAGACACGGGTGAGAGACACAGAGAGAGACACGGGGTGAGAGACACGGAGGTAGAGAGAGACACAGAGAGACACGNAAGAGAGACACGGAGAGACAGGAGAGAGACACNNGGAGAGAGACACGAGGNGGANGACACGAGGAGAGAGACACGGGAGAGAGAGACGGGAGAGAGACACGGGGAAAGAAACACGGGAGAGAGACACGGGGAGAGAGACACGGGGAGAGACACGGGGTGAGAGACACGGGGNGAGAGAGACACAGAGAGAGACACACGGGAGAGACACACGGGGAGAGACACGGAGAGAGAGACACNGGGAGAGAGAGACATGGGGAGAGAGACACGGGGGGGAGAGAGAGACACGGGAGAGAGAGACATGAGAGAGAGAGAGAGAGTACACAGACACGGTGGAGACNCGGGGAGAGAGACACGGGGAGAGAGAGACACAGGGAGAGAGACATGGAGAGGTAGAGAGACACNGGGGAGAGAGACACGGGGAGAGAGACACTGGAGAGAGACACGGGAGAGAGCGGGGCAGAGACACGGGTGNAGAGAGAGACACTGGGGAGAGAGACACGGGGGAGAGAGACACGGGGAGAGAGACTGGGTNGAGAGACACGGAAAGAGAGAGACACGGGGACAGAGACACGGGTGAGAGAGAGACACGGGTGAGNAAGAGNCACGTGTTTGAGAGANTAGGTTTGTGGCTGGCTGGCTGCCTTTCTCACCCTCAGTCCTTGTAGGAGNAGCAGAGNAGCAGCAGCGGTGAATCACTNGCGCCAGCATCTTGGGTTTGAGCCAGTGAGTGGGAGATCGACTCTNGGGGCTTCTGAGAGCGATTGATCTCTGAGAGAGGAGAGAGAGGACGAGTGGGTGAGNTGGGTGAGAGAGAGAGTGAGTGGGAGATTGAGTGAGTGAGTTAGTGATGGGGTGAGTGAGTGATGGGGTGAGTGAGTGAGTGAGTGAATGAGTGAGTGAGTGATGAATGAGTGAGTGAGTGATGATGGTGATGGAGTGAGTGAANGAGTGAGCGAGTGAGTGAGTGATGAGTGAGTGAGTGGTGAATGAGTGAGTGAGTGAATGAGTGAGTGATGAGTGAGTGAGTGATGGAGTGATGAGTGAGTGAGTGAGATATTGAATGAGTGAGTGATGAGTGAGTGATGAGTGAGTGATGGAGTGAGTGATGAGTGAGAGNGNTCAGAGTGAGTTCGGGACGGAGAGAGAAAATGAGTTTGATATTTTGAGAGAAAGTGAGAGAGTGAGTGAATGAGTGAGTGAGTGAGTGAATGAGTGAGTGAGTGAGTGAATGAGTGAGAGATCCAGAGAATGAGTGAGAGAGAGAATGAGTCTCGAGATTTTGAGAGAGAGAGATGAGTGAGTGAGTGAGTGAATGATCGAGAGAGTGAATGAGAGAGTGGCTTGTGCAACTGCGGATGGCAATTTTATTTATACACAAACACAGCGGGACAATTATGTACGCGTCACGGAACGAGGTGGTGGTGGTGGAGGTGGTGGAGGTGGTGGAGGTGGTGGTGGAGGTGGAGTGGTGGAGGAAGTGACTTTTGGGGTTGCAGATTGGAAACTCTGAGCGCGCAGAGGGATCGTGAGCGCGTTCGGAGTGAGGGAGGGAGGGAGGGTGAGTGAGAGGGTCTCTATGAGTGTGTGTCTCTGTGGGTCTCTGTGGGTCTCTGTGGGTCTCTGTGAGTATGTGTCTCTGTGGGTCTCTGTGTGTCTCTGTTGAGTATGGTCTCTGTGTGTCTCTGTGGGTCTCTGTGGGTCTCTGTGGGTCTCTGTGAGTATGTGTCTCTGTGGTCTCTGTGTGTCTCTGTGTGTCTCTGTGGGTCTCTGTGGGTCTCTGTGTGTCTCTATGAGTGTGTGTCTCTGTGTGTCTGTGGGTCTCTGNGAGTATGTGTCTCTGTGGGTCTCTGTGGGTCTCTGTGGGTCTCTATGAGTGTGTGTCTCTGAGGGTCTCTGTGGGTCTCTGTGTATCTCTATGAGTGTGGTCTCTGTGGGTCTCTGTGGTCTCTGTGAGTGTGTGTCTCTGGGTCTCTGTGGGTCTCTGTGTATCTCTATGAGTGTGGGTCTCTGTGGGTCTCTGTGGGTCTCTGTGGGTCTCTATGAACCCTGTGTGTGTCTCTGTGGTCTCTGTGGTCTCTGTGTATCTCTATGAGTGTGTGTCTCTGTGGTCTCTGTGGGTCTCTGTGGGTTTCTATGAGTGTGTGTCTCTGTGGGTCTCTGTGGGTCTCTGTGTGTCTATGAGTGTGTGTCTCTGTGGGTCTCTGTGGGTCTCTGTGGGTTTCTATGAGTATGGTCTCTGTGTCTCTGTGGGTCTCTGTGTGTCTCTGTGTGTCTCTGTGGGTCTCTGTGGGTCTCTGTGTGTCTGTGGGTCTCTGTGTGTCTATGGGTGTCTGTGGGTCTCTGTGTGTCTATGGGTGTCTGTGGGTCTCTGGTGTCTATGGGTGTCTGTGGGTCTCTGTGTGTCATAGGTGTCTGTGGGTCTCTGTGTGTCTGGGTGTCTGTGGGTCTCTGTGTGTCTATGGGTGTCTGTGGGTCTCTGTGTGGGTGTCTGTGTGGTCTCTGTGTGTCTATGGTGTCTGTGGGTCTCGTGTGTCTATGGGTGTCTGTGGGTCTATGGGTCTCTGTGTGTCTATGGGTGTCTGTGGGTCTCTATGGTTCTATAGGAGTCTCTGGATGATGATGATGATGTCTGCCACTTGATCAAACGGCGCAAGTGACAGTTTTCAGCATTCTGAGTTTAGAAAGAGTTGTAATGAATCTTCTTGGTTCTTTCGGTAAAGTCACGTAGAATGGAAATAATAAAATAATAAAATAAACATAATAAAATTATTCTCAGGTGAGAATAATTGTATTATGTTTATTTTTNTTATTTTATTATTTCCATTCTAGGTGGAAATAATAAAATCTAAAATAAACATAATACAATAATTCTCACTGAGAATAATTTTATTGTTTAATTTTTATTATTTTATTATTTCCCTTCTACGTGACGACTTTACCGAAAGAACAAGAAGATTATTTTATTGTTTTATTTTTATTATTTATTATTTCCCTTCTACGTGATGACTTTACCGAAAGAACCAAGAAGATTATTTTATTGTTTTATTTTTATTATTTTATTATTTCCCTTCTACGTGATGACTTTACCGAAAGAACCAAGAAGATTATTTTATTATGTTTTATTTTCATTATTTTATTATTTCCCTTCTACGTGATAACTTTACCGAAAGAACCAAGAAGATGAATCCCTGCAGTCACGAAAGAAGCTTTCAATCGAAAAAAAAAGAGTTGTAATGAAATAAAACATTTGTTTAATGAAATTAAAAGTTAACATTTTTCACGAAAGAATTTTCATAGTAAAATAAAAAAAATTTTTTTAATAAAATTAGAAATTTCTAATGAAATNAAAAAACAATTCTAATAAAATAAAATATAAAATTTTAATGAAAATATTTTTATTTTTTCAAATGNAAAAAAAAACGGTTTCTCACTCTTTTTTTCTTCCATCCGTCACGAGTTTCCCCGCCTCACCGCGACTCGCTGAATCAGCGCGCACGACCATCAATCATCGGCTGACAGGCAGCGGTCAAGAGGAAATCTGTGTGGGTCTCTCTCGCGCACTCGTATCAGCACCACCACCACAACCACCACCANCACAACACACCACAACCACCACCACCACACCACCACACACCACCACCACTACCACCACCACACCACCATGCCACCATGCCGGTGGAGACAACCACCACACACCACACCACCACAGACCANCANCACCCACCACCACACAACCANCACCCTCACGGCCACCACNGCTTACAGGGTCCAGCTGCCGGTGGAGACNTCCTGCTTTCCAAAAGACTTATAAATACACCCAGACACACACACAGACACACACACAGACACACACACACACACACACACACACAGNCACACACACACACACACACTCACACACACACACACACACACAGACACACACACACAGNCACACACACAGATACACACACACACACACACAGNCACACACACACAGACATACACACAGACACACACACAGACACACACACACACACACACACACAGACACACACACACTACACACACACAGACACACACACACACAGACACACACACACACACACACACACACACACACNCACACACACAGACACACACACACACACACACACAGACACACACACACAGACACACACACACAGNCACACACACACAGACACACACACACAACCACCANCACAATAGAGTCTATGGGTCTCTGTGNGAGTCTATGGTCTCGTGTGAGTCATATGGGTCTCTGTGTGAGTCTGTGGGTCTCTGTGTGAGTCTATGTCTCTCTGTGTTAGTCTCTCTGTGTGAGTCTATGGTCTCTGTGTGAGTCTATGGGTCTCNGTGTGGTGAGTCTATGGCTCTCTGTGTGAGTCTATGGTCTCTGTGTGAGTCTATGAGTCTCTGTCTATGGTCTCTGTGTNAGTCTATGGGTCTCTGTGTGTCTATGTCTCTGTGTGAGTCTATGCTCTCTGTGTGAGTCTATGTCTCTGTGTGAGTCTATGTCTTCTCTGGTCGAGTCTATGGGTCTCTGTGTGAGTCTATGGGTCTCTGTGTGAGTCTGTCTCTGTANTCTATGGGTCTCTGNGTGTGGTGTCTATGGGTCTCTGTGTGAGTCTATGTCTCTGTGTGAGTTTATGGGTCTCTGTGTGAGTCTGTGGGTCTCTGTGTGAGTCTATGGTCTCTGTGTGTGTGAGTCTATGGGTCTCTGTATCTATGGTCTCTGTGTGAGTCTATGGCCTCTGTGTGAGTCTATGTCTCNCTCTCTGTGTGAGTCTATGGCTCTCTGTGTGTGTGTGTCTATGAGTCTCTGTGTGTCTATGGGTCTCTGTGTGAGTCTATGTGTTCTCTGTGTGAATCTATGGGTCTCTGTGTGAGTCTATGGGTCTGNGTGTGTCTATGGTCTCTATGTGAGTCTATGGGTCTCTGTGTGAGTCTATGGTCTCTGTGTGTGGAGTCTACGGGTCTCTGTGTAGTCTATGGGTCTCTGTGTAGTCTATGGGTCTCTGTGTGAATCTATGGGTCTCTGTGTGAGTCTGTGGGTCTCTGTGTGAGTCTATGGGTCTCTGTGTGAGTCTATGGGTCTCTGTGTGAGTCTATGGTCTCTGTGTGAGTCTATGGGTCTCTGTGTGAGTCTACGGGTCTCTGTGTGTGCGAGTCTATGGGTCTCTGTGTGAGTCTATGGGTCTCTGTGTGAGTCTATGGTCTCTGTGTGAGTCTGTGGGTCTCTGTGTGAGTCTATGGGTCTGTGTGAGTCTCTGTGTGAGCCTATGGTCTCTGTGTGAGTCTGTGGGTCTTGTGTGAGCCTATGGGTCTCTGTGTGAGCCTATGGGTCTCTGTGTGAGTCTATGGGTTCTGTGTGAGCCTATGGTCTCTGTGTGAGTCTATGTCTCTCTGGTGAGTCTATGGGTCTCTGTGTGAGTCTATGGTCTCTGTGTGAGTCTATGGGTCTCTGTGTGAGTCTTGGGTCTCTGTGTGATCTTGGGTCTCTGTGTGAGTCTATGGGCTGTGTGAGTCTATGGGTCTCCGTGTGTGAGTCTGTGTGAGTCTGTGGGTCTCTGTGTGAGCCTATGGTCTCTGTGTGAGTCTGTGTCTGGTGAGTCTATGGGTCTCTGTGTGAGCCTATGGGCCTCTGTGTGAGCCTATGGGTCTCTGTGTGAGTCTATGGGTCTCTGTGTGAGCCTATGGGTCTCTGTGTCTCTGTATGAGTCTATGCTCTCTGGTGAGTCTATGGGTCTCTGTGTGAGTCTATGGTCTCTGTGTGAGTCTGTGGGTCTCTGTGTGAGTCTATGGGCTCTGTGTGAGTCTGTGGTCTCTGTGGTCTCTGTGAGTTTGTGGTCTCTGTGTGAGCCTATNGGTCTCTGTGTGAGCCTATGGGTCTCTGTGTGAGTCTATGGGTCTCTGTGTGAGCCTATGGGTCTGTGTGAGTCTATGCTCTCTGTGTGAGTCTATGGGTCTCTGTGTGAGTCTATGGGTCTTTGTGTGAGTCTATGTCTGGTGAGTCTATGGTCTCTCTATGTGAGTCTCTCTGTGTGAGTCTATGGTCTCTGTGTGAGTCTATGGGTCTCGTGTGAGTCTATGGGTCTCTGTGTGAGTCTATGTTTCTCTGTGTGAGTCTATGGTCTCTGTGTGAGTCTATGGGTCTCTGTGTGAGTCTATGGGTCTCTGTGTGAGTCTATGGGTCTCTGTGTGAGTCTATGGTCTCTGTGTGAGTCTATGGGTCTCTGTGTGAGTCTATGGGTCTCTGTGTGAGTCTATGGGTCTCTGTGTGAGTCTATGGGTCTCTGTGTGAGTCTATGGGTCTCTGTGTGAGTCTATGGTCTCTGTGTGAGTCTATGGGTCTCTGTGTGAGGTCTCTGTGTGAGTCTATGGGTCTCTGTGTGAGGTCTCTGTGTGAGTCTATGGGTGTGTGTTTGTGGGTCTCTGTGTGAGTCTATTGGTCTCTGTGTGAGTCTACGGGTCTCTGTGTGAGTCTATGGGTCTCTGTTGTGAGTCTATGAGTCTCTGGTGAGTCTATGGGTCTCTGTGTGAGTGGGCTGTGTGAGTCTACGGGTCTCTGTGTGAGTCTATGGGTCTCTGTGTGAGTCTACGGGTCTCTGTGTGAGTCTATGGGTCTGTGTGAGTCTATGAGTCTCTGTGTGAGTCTATGGGTCTCTGTGAGTCTATGGGTCTCTGTGGTGGTGAGTTTGTGGGTCTCTGTGTGAGTCTATGGGTGTGTGAGTCTATGGGTGTGTGAGTCTATGGGTGTGTGAGTCTATGGGTCTCTG
This sequence comes from Lethenteron camtschaticum, assembly GCA_018977245.1. Taxonomy (NCBI): domain Eukaryota; kingdom Metazoa; phylum Chordata; class Hyperoartia; order Petromyzontiformes; family Petromyzontidae; genus Lethenteron; species Lethenteron camtschaticum. Next base: position 22,136 of record WFAB01002219.1, read on the forward strand.
TGTGAGTCTATGGGTCTCTGTGTGAGTCTATGGGTCTCTGTGTGGTGAGTTTGTGGGTGTCTGTGTGAGTCTATGGGTCTCTATGTGAGTCTATGGGTCTCTGTGTGAGTCTATGGGTCTCTGTGTGAGTCTATGGGTCTCTGTGTGAGTCTATGGGTCTCTGTGTGTGAGTTTGTGGGTGTCTGTGTGAGTCTATGGGTCTCTGTGTGAGTCTATGAGTCTCTGTGTGGTGAGTCTATGGGTCTGTGTGGTGAGTCTATGGGTCTCTGTGTGAGTCTCTGTGTGAGTCTATGGGTCTCTGTGTGAGTCTATGTTTCTCTGTGAGAGTCTATGTCTCTCTGTGTNAAGAGTTTACGGGTATATCTTGCGGGACCCTATCCTCCATCTCTCCGGGCAGGTTGGTATCGGCTCCAAGTCCGCGCTTTGCAAAGATTAAAAATCTTGCCTAAGGNAGTACTATATCTGTTATTTAATTGTTTTCAGTGTAAAACAGAATATTGTACCACATCCCTGGCACCCACCACATAGCAGAGTCGTGTTTAGGCACATGTGTGGGTCTATGTGTGTGTGAGTCTGTGGGTCTCTGTGTATGTGAGTCTGTGGTCTCTGTGTGGTGAGTCTGTGGGTCTCTGTGTGGTGAGTCTGTGGGTCTCTGTGTGGTGAGTCTGTGGGTCTCTGTGAGTCTGTGGGTCTGGTGAGTCTGTGGGTCTCTGTGTGGTGAGTCTGTGGGTCTCTGTGTGGTGAGTCTATGGGTCTCTGTGTGGTGGGTCTATGGGTCTCTGTGTGAGTCTATGGGTCTCTGTGTGGTGAGTCTATGGGTCTGTGTGTGGTGAGTCTGTGGGTCTCTGTGTGGTGAGTCTGTGGGTCTCTGTGATGAGTCTGTGGGNCTCTCTGTGTNGTGAGTCTATGGGTCTCTGCTGTGGTGAGTCTGTGGGTCTCTGTGTGGTGAGTCTGTGGGTCTCTGTGTGTGGGTCTATGAGTCTCTGTGTGTGAGTCTGTGGGTCTCTGCGAGTCTGTGGTCTCTGTGTGGTGAGTCTGTNGGTCTCTGTGTGGTGAGTCTGTGGTCTCTGTGTGAGTCTGTGGTCTCTGCGAGTCTGTGGGTCTCTGTGAGTCTGTGGTCTCTGTGTGAGTGTGTGGGTCTCTGTGTGGTGAGTCTGTGGTCTCTGTGGGTCTCTGTGTGGTGAGTCTGTGGGTCTGTGAGTCTGTGGGTCTCTGTGTGTGAGTCTGTGGGTGTGTGAGTCTATGGGGCTCTGTGGTGAGTCTGTGGGTCTCTGTGTGGGTCTATGGGTCTCTGTGTGAGTCTATGAGTCTCTGTGTGTGAGTCTGTGGGTCTCTGTGTGGTGAGTCTGTGGGTCTCTGTGTGGTGAGTCTGTGGTATCTGTGTGAGTCTGTGGGGCTGTGGGTCTCTGTGTGGTGAGTGTGGTCTGTGGGTCTCTGTGTGGTGAGTCTGTGGGTCTCTGTGTGTGAGTCTATGGTCTCTGTGTGGTGAGTCTGTGGGTCTCTGTGTGTGGGTCTATGAGTCTCTGGTGAGTCTGTGGGTCTCTGTGTGGTGAGTCTATGGTCTCTGTGTGGTGAGTCTGTGGGTCTCTGTGTGATGAGTCTATGGGTCTCTGTGTGGGTCTATGGGTCTCTGTGTGGTGAGTGTGTGAGTCTCTGTGTGGTGAGTCTGTGGGTATCTGTGTGGGTCTATGGGTCTCTGTGTGTGAGTCTGTGGTATCTGTGTGGGTCTATGAGTCTCTGTGTGTGAGTCTGTGGGTCTCTGTGTGGGTCTATGGGTCTCTGTGTGTGGGTCTATGGTCTCTGTGTGGTGAGTCTGTGGGTCTCTGTGTGGGTCTATGGGTCTCTGGTGAGTCTGTGGGTATCTGTGTGGGTCTATGGGTCTCTATGTGGTGAGTCTGTGGGTCTCTGTGTGGTGAGTCTGTGGTGAGTCTGTGGGTCTGTGTGAGTCTGTGGGTCTGTGGTGAGTCTATGGGTCTGTGGTGGGTATGGGTCTCTGTGTGGTGAGTGTGGTCTTTGTGTGACTATGGTCTCTGTGTGACTGTGGGTCTGGTGAGTCTATGGGTTGGTGAGTCTGTGGGTCTCTGTGTGGTGAGTCTGTGGGTCTGTTGTGGTCTGTGTGGTGAGTCTGTGGGTCTGTGTNTGGGTGTGGTGAGTATGTGGGTCTCTGTNTGGTGAGTCTGTGGGTCTCTGTGTGGTGAGTCTGTGGGTCTCTGTGGTGAGTCTGTGGGTCTCTGTGGTGAGTCTATGGGTCTCTGTGTGGTGAGTCTGTGGGTCTCTGTTGGTGAGTCTATGGTCTCTGTGTGAGTCTATGGGTCTCTGTGTGAGTCTATGGGTCTCTGTGTGAGTCTGTGGGTCTCTGTGAGTCTGTGGGTCTCTGTGGTCTGTGGGTCTCNGGTCTGTGGGTCTCTGNGGTGAGTCTATGGTCTCTGTNGTGAGTCTGTGGGTCTGTGTGAGTCTATAGGTCTTTGTGAGTCTGTGGTGAGTCTGTGGGTCTCTGTGTGAGTGTTTAGGTCTCTGTGTGAGTCTATGGTTCTATGTGTGGTGAGTCTATGGTTCTCTGTGTGAGTCTATGAGTCTCTGTGTGAGTCTATGGGTCTCTGTGTGAGCCTATGAGTCTCTGTGTGTGTGAGTCTATGGGTCTCTGTGTGAGTCTATGGGTCTCTGTGTGAGTCTGTNGGTCTCTGTGTGAGTCTATGGGTCTCTGAGTGAGTCTATGGGTCTCTGTTTGAGTCTATGGGTCTCTGTGTGAGTCTATGGGTCTCTCTGTGTGAGTCTATGGGTCTCTGTGTGTGTCTATTGGTCTTTGTGTGAGTCTATGGGTCTCTGTGTGAGGCTATGGGTCTCTGTGTGAGTCTGTGGGTCTCTGTGTGAGTCTATGGGTCTCTGNGTGGTCTCTGTCTGGTGTGTCTATGGGTCTCTGGTGAGTCTATGGGTCTCTGTGTGAGTCTATGGGTCTCTGTGTGAGTCTGTGGGTCTCTGTGTGAGTCTATGGTCTCTGTGTGAGTCTGTGGGTCTCTGTGTGAGTTTATGGGTCTCTGTGTGAGTCTCTGGGTCTCTGTGTGTGTCCATGGGTCTCTGTGTGAGTCTATGGGTCTCTGTGTAAGTCTATGGGTCTCTATGTGAGTCTATGGGTCTCTGCGTGAGTCTATGAGTCTCTGTGTGAGTCTATGGGTCCTATGTGTCTATGGGTCTCTGTGTGAGTCTATGGTCTCTGTGTGAGTCTATGGGTCTCTGTGTGAGTCTATGGGTCTCTGTGTGGTCTATGAGACTCTGTGTGAGTCTGTGGGTCTCTGTGTGAGTCTGTGGGTCTCTGTGTGAGTCTATGGGTCTCTGTGTGTGAGTCTATGGGTCTCTGTGTGTCTCTGGGTCTCTGTGTGAGTCTATGGGTCTCTGTGTGAGTCTATGAGTCTCTGAGTGAGTCTATGAGTCTCTGTGTGAGTCTGTGGGTCTCTGTGTGAGTCTATGGGTCTCTGAGTCTATGGGTCTCTGTGTGTGAGTCTATGGTCTCTGTGTGAGTCTATGGGTCTCTGTGTGAGTCTAAGGGTCTCTGTGTGAGTCTATGGGTCTCTGTGTGAGTCTCTGGGTCTCTGTGTGTGTTTATGGGTCTCTGTGAGTTTATGGGTCTCTGTGTGAGTCTATGGGTCTCTATGTGAGTCTATGGGACTCTGTGTGAGTCTATGAGTCTCTGTGTGAGTCTATGGTCTCTGTGAGTCTGTGGGTCTCTGTGTGTGAGTCTATGAGTCTCTGTGTGAGTCNATGAGTCTCTGTGTGAGTCTATGGTCTCTGTGTGAGTCTATGGGTCTTTATGTGAGTCTATGGGTCTCTGTGTGAGTCTATGGTCTCTGTGTGAGTCTCTGGGTCTCTGTGTGACTCTGTGTCTCTGTGTGAGTCTCTGTGTGAGTCGTCTCTGTGTGAGTCTATGTCTCTGTGTGAGTCTATGGGTCTCTGTGTGAGTCTATGGTCTCTGTGTGAGTCTATGGGTCTCTGTGTGAGTCTATGGTCTCTGTGTGAGTCTGTGGGTCTCTGTGTGAGTCTATTGGTCTCNGTGTGAGTCTATGGGTCTCTGTGTGTCTATGGGTCTCTGTGTGTCTATGGGTCTCTGTGTGAGCCTATGGGTCTCTGTGTGAGTCTATGGGTCTCCGTGTGTCTATGGTCTCTGTGTGAGCCTATGGGTCTCTGTGTGAGTCTCTGGTCTTGTGTGAGTCTATGGGTCTCTGTGTGTCTATGGGTCTCTGTGTGAGCCTATGGGTCTCTGTGTGAGTCTCTGGGTCTCTGTGTGAGTCTATGGGTCTCTGTGTGAGTCTATGGGTCTCTGTGTGAGCTCTATGTGAGTCTATGGGTCTCTGAGTGAGTCTATGGGTCTCTGTGTGAGTCTATGGGTCTCTGTGTGAGTCTATGGTCTCCGTGTGAGTCTATGGGTCTCTGTGTGAGTCTATGGNTCTCTGGTGTCTATGGGTCTCTGTCTATGGTCTCTGTGTGAGTCTATGGGTCTCTATGTGAGTCTATGGGTCTCTGTGTGAGTCTATGGGTCTCTATGTGAGTCTCTGGGTCTCTGTGTGAGTCTATGGGTCTCTGTGTGAGTCTATTGGTCTCTGTGTGAGTCTCTGGGTCTCTGTGTGAGTCTATTGGTCTCTGTGTGAGTCTATGGGTCTCTGTGTGAGTCTATTGGTCTCTGTGTGAGTCTATGGGTCTCTGTGTGAGTCTATGGNTCTCTGTGTGAGTCTATTGGTCTCTGTGTGAGTCTATGGGTCTCTATGTGAGTCTATGGGTCTCTATGTGAGTCTATGGGTCTCTGTGTGAGTCTATGGCTCTCTGGTGAGTCTATTGGTCTCTGTGTGAGTCTATGGGTCTCTATGTGAGTCTATGGGTCTCTATGTGAGTCTATGGGTCTCTGTGTNAGTCTATGGCTCTCTGTGTGAGTCTNCAGGTCTCTGTGTGAGTCTCTGGTTCTGTGTGAGTGTATGGGTCTCTGTTGTGGTCCCTATCCCTCAATCTACCCCACTTTGGCCAGGTTGCTATCTGCTAAGCGGCGGCCCCGTGTTTTGCACAGATTATAAACNCACAATGTACTCGTGTGAGGAAACGCGTAAATNCGTTGAACAATCGACACANGTGATTTACACACAGATACACACAACACAAGTCATACAAAGACTCCCCCGTCTAGCCTCACANATGGGGCAAGTGCACACACTACGACAGCACACACACACNGATAGACGTACACACACACTTGGACACAAACACATAGACAGATACATNCAGACACAAAGACAAAGATCCCCCGTGTAGCCTTAACAGACTGTAGGGGCAAGTGCTGATAGCGAGCACCTATGAAGGCCGGCACGGCACTGAGGGGTGGGTGGCCAGCACCACGCCGGCCGCCTTTGTCTCCCAGGGCGATGACACACCGCACCGGGTACTCATTTCACGCTGAGTTGACCTAGGGGAGGCCCGGGACCGGTTCAAATAATCGTCACTGGTGTTGGCCGTGAGCGGGAATCGAACCCGGGTCGCCGGGTTCATACGCAGCGCGCTAACCACTACACCACACTCANANACTCACACACACAGACACACACAGTACATTCTACACACAACAACAACAACAACCGCCATTCGCCACTAAGTGGCGGTGACGTCACCACGACGCTTGTGCCAGGCCATGTGCACCTTGAGGCCACGTGAAGTGTCGAACGCCGCTGGCAGGAGGTCACGGGGCAGACAGCAGGTGCCACGGGTCGACTGACCGAGATGACCGAGATGACTGGCTGTGCACCACCTTTGCCAACTTGCTGTGCTTTAGCCACCAGCGCTCCGCTCGTTGTTGTGAGCGTCGCTCCTCCGCCCTCCGTTGTTGTTGGAGGGCGACTGCCTCCAACTGCCCAGTAGTGTCCTTCACGAGCCTCCTCCACAGAGGCCGATCTTGACACCGCTGGTACCAGCCATCGGCAAGTCCACTCAGCTCCACGTCCTCCTGTACCACATCACTCCATCGCTTCTCTAGCCCGTGCCGCGCCCGTTTAGCCCCTCGATCCGGCCGAACAAAAGCTGTTTAGGCATGCGGTGGCTGGGCATGCGGGCTACATGACCCAGCCAACGCAACCTTGCCTGCCGGAGGAGCTCACCGATGGGACTTTGTCCAGATCTTTCAAGGATTTGTGAGCTCCTCACACAATCCAGCCTGGTTAAACCCAGGATGGATCGTAAGCAGGCCAGCCTAAATGTTTCCAACCGGGAAGATGCTCCACTAGGGGGTCCACGTTTCGCAAGCGTAAAGGGAGGGAATGACCGTGGCCGAGAAGACCTGAAGCTTCGTGCGGAGCGACAGACCAGGTAGCTTCCACACAGCGTTTCGCAACCGATGAAAAGATAATGCCGCTCGACTGATTCGGAGTGAGACCTCTGCTATAAACTGGAGCCGGTCATGAGCACACTGCCCAGGTATGGGAAACTCTCCACTCTCTCCACAACTGNCCCATCACCAATTGGGAGTTGTGGGGTGGAGTGTCCGATGGTACAAAATAACCAGGCAGGTGCTTAGTTTTGGGGCTGATGGTAAGGCCCCACCTCTTAGTGGCACTCCAGTTTCAGCAGCAGCGTCTCCAACTCTTCTGAATGAGCAGCTATTACCAAATCATCGGCATACATAACGTGGTTGACCAATAGGGAGCCATCCCTTGATCGCACCCGGGCGTCGATCAGCCTCCCATTATATCTGCACCAAACGGAATTCCCCCGGTACAGCTATTGAAGGCTTCACGAACTACGCGGTCAAAATAGATGTTAAATAATGTGGGAGCCAGAGGACATCCCTGTCGCACCCCAAGGTGTACAGGGAAAGGCTCCGACTCCCGGCCACATNCCCGGGCCCGCTCACCATCATGAAGGTCCTTAATGATCGTGAGCAGAGGGCCAGGGACTCCGAAAGCACGAAGAACAACCCAGAGCCCAGGCCTACTGATGGTATCATAGGCCTTGACCAGGCCAATAAAGCAGAGATGTAGGTCTTGTTGGAATTCCCTACACACTCTGCTGTAGCAGACGGACAGAGAATATGGCATCTTTCCTGAAACTGCATGGGGACTCCGGAAGCCTTCCTCAGCGTGCCTGGCAAGGCAGATGTGAATAATCCTTGCCAGGACCTTACCCGGCCTCACACTGAGGAGTGAGATGCCCCTGTAGTTGTTACAGTCTGTGCGGTCCCCCTTCTTAAAGATGTCCAATGACCGTACACCAGCTACTCATTTGAGGCTGAGTCGACCTAGGGGAGGCCCGGATTCTAATCGTGCTGTTCGTACGCAGCCGCTAACCGCCACCACCGCTCCCCTCCCACCCCAACTCTCCCACGTGGCTGAATTGGAGCGGCTCAAAGGTCGCTTGTGTGTTCTGCCTTTGTGACCGCACGGAGAGCGCACGGGAAGAGACACGGGAGAGAGACACTGGGAGGAGAGAAGACGAGACACACACGAAGAGAGGACAGAGCAAGAGAGNAGAGAGAGAGAGGAGAGAGAGGGAGAGAGGNAGAGANACAGAGAGAGTGGGAGATAGAAANGTGGGAGAAAGAGANNCANGGAGATAGAGAGACGGGAGGGAGAGAGAACGGAGAGAGAGGAGACACNGGAGAGANAGAGAGAGACAGAGAGAGAGACACGAAGAGAGACGNTGAGAGATGAGAGGAGAGAGAGACANGGGAGAGAGACGGAGAGAGAGAGAGACACGGGGAGAGGGGAGAGAGAGAGAGAGACACGGAGAGAGACGGAGAGAGAACGGGGAGAGAACGGAGAGAGAGAGAGAGACANACGGAGAGANGGGAGAACGGGAGAGAGGGGGAGGAGACACGGAGACACAGGGAGAGAGACACGGGGAGACACGGGAGGGAGACAAGGGAGACACGAGAGACACGGAGAGACACGGGTGAGAGAGAGACACGGGAGAGAGACACGGGGAGAAACACGGGGAGAGAGACACGGGAGGAGACACGGGGTGAGAGACACGGGAGAGAGAGACGGAGAGAGAGAGAGAGACACGGGGAGAGAGAGACACGGGGAGGGAGAGAGAGAGACAGGNGAGAGACACGGTGAGAGAGACACGGGGAGAGAGACACGGGAGAGAGACACGGGGAGAGAGACACGGGAGGAGACACGGGGAGAGACACGGGGAGACACGGGAGAGAGACACGGAGACACGAAGAAACACGTGGAGACTCGTGGTACAGACTGGTGCAGACACGTGGTACAGACCGGTGGTGACACGTGGTACAGACACGTGGTGACACGTGGTACAGACTGAAGAGACACGTGGTGACACGTGTAGACTGGTGGAGACACGTGGTACAGACACGTGGTACAGACACGAGGTGGTGGAGACAGCTGAAGACACGTGATGGACACACCACCACCCCACCACCCCCCCACCACCACCACCCCCCACCCCCCCACCCGCACCACCCCCACCCCCGCCGCTGGCTCATGGTGACCGCTCTGGGCGCCGTCCTGGCCGGCTCGGGCCTTGCCCTGGGCTCCCTGGCCGCGCTGCGGGCCTTCGCCGGAGGCTTCCGCCTGCTCCTCTCGCCGGCGCTGCTGCTGCTCTCCCCGGCGGCGTCGCTCGCCTCCCGCCTCCTCATCCTCGCCACGTCGCCCCTCCTGCAGAACCTGGGCCCCTTCCTCGGGCGGCGTTCGCGGCCTCCGCTGGCCTGGCCCTCGTCGCCCTGGGGCGCTGGCCGCCTGGCGGGGCCACGGGCCGACGCCGCCGCCGGAGACGCCGCCGCGGAGACGCCGACGACGGAGACGACGACGGAGACCCCGCCCGGCCGGCTCGCTCGTGGCGCCCGCCGCGTTTGCCGCGGCCGCCGCGGCCGTCGCCCTGGGGGCCTGCGGAAGCGCCGTCTGGCTCTGCCCGCTGGGGCAGCGGCCGGGCGGTGGCGGCAGTCGCCGGCTGCCACGCGGCGGTAACCGCGGCTGCCTGGCCACCGCCGCAGCAGCAGCGAGGTCAACGTGGGCTCCTGAGGAGGGCGGTTGATTGCCCGCTGCAGCAGCAGCAGCAAGGTCAACGTGGTTTCCTGAGGAGGGTGGTTGATTGGCCGCGGCAGCAGCAGCAGCAAGGTCAACGTGGGCTCCTGAGGAGGGCGGTTGATTGCCCGCCGCTGCAGCAGCAGCAGCAAGGTCAGCGTGGTTTCCTGAGGAGGGTGGTTGATTGCCCGCTGNACAGCAGCAGCAAGGTCAGCGTGGTTTCCTGAGGAGGGCGTTGATTGCCCGCTGCAGCAGCAGCAGCAGCAAGGTCAACGTGGTTTCCTGAGGAGGGTGGTTGATTGGCCGCGGCAGCAGCAGCAGCGAGGTCGGCGTGGACTCCTGAGGACGGCGGTCGCAGTCGCCGTGGCGCTGGGCGGCGGGGACTGGCGCTCAGCGGGGCTCTGCTGGTCGGGGCGGCGGTGGCGATCGCAGCCGTCGGTTCGGGGCGGTGGCGGCGGCGGCGACGGCGGTGACGGCCGTCGCCGTGGGAGGGGCGACGGCCAAGAGGGTCGGGGGATGGAGGGCGGCAAGGGGTGGACAACGGCGCCGGATCGAAGTCGCAAAGAGGAGGAGGTGGTGGAGGAGGTGGAGGAGGTGGTGGAGGAGGTGGTGGAGGAGGTGGTGGAGGAGTAGGAATGTTGTGTAGTGTTCAGATGACGCCTTTTGGTGTTGGACCAGATGACGCCTTTTGGCGTCATCTGGTCCAACACCCGAGACAGCTTTCCTTAGAGCCTAGTCTCCATTGGTGTTGGACCAGATGACGCCTTTTGGCGTCATCTGGTCCAACACCCGAGACAGCTTTCCTTAGAGCCTAGTCTCCATTGGTGTTGGACCAGATGACGCCTTTTGGCGTCATCTGGTCCAACACCCGAGACAGCTTTCCTTAGAGCCTAGTCTCCATGGTGTTGGACCAGATGACGCCTTTTGGCGTCATCTGGTCCAACACCCGAGACAGCTTTCCTTAGAGCCTAGTCTCCATTGGTGTTGGACCAGAGACGCCAAAAGACGTACAACTCAAAGACAATGCACCATCAGAGTATGAGAGCTCGGGGTGAAGCATTTACACTATGAGACATCTCCTTTGGCGTCATCTGGTCCAACACCATGGAGACTAGGATCTAAGGAAATCTGTCTCGGGTGTGGACCAATCAACTTCAAGGACAGTGCATATCATTATCATTATCAGAGTTGTTTCTTTTTGTTTGCATTTTGACTGCTTGTGTTGTTGTTATTGCAAACACGATGCCTCGTGTAAAGGTGTCAGTTTTGTACCAGTTGAATGGGTGACAGCTGGTAGGAACGAATAACCAAAGAATATAAACATAATGTATTATTACACTTGTTTAGCCAGGAAAACCTCACTGAGTGTAAAGGTTTTTGTAGGGTCCTGCCAAGTGTTTGCAGTAGGGGGCGATGTTGCTACACCTAATCGGACGATACGAAGGCCTAGTTCTAGGCTTTAGGCCTAGCTGTAGGCTTTAGGGCGTTGTGAGTTAATTTTTAGTTTAAATGTTTTAATTATTAATGTAAAAGCTTTAAATGTAAATGTTTCTATTTAAAAACATCAGGAATGTAACATTGTTAAACATTAACTCCCTTTCACACACGCGGGGTACGATACGAAGGGAGAGTTTGAGGCCTAGTTCTAGGCTTTAGGCCTAGCTGTAGGCTTTAGGCCGCTGTGAGTTAATTTTTAATTTAAATGTTTTAATTAAAAAACTATCTCAGGGAATTACAAGGGAATGTTACACTTGTTTAGCCAGGAAAGCGTCACTGAGTCTAAAGGTTTTGTAGGGTCCTGCCAAGTGTTTGCAATAGGGGGCGATGTTGCTACACGGACGGACGGCGGACGGACGGATGGACGGACGATATAATCTATTGTAGGCTGGTTCACTTCGTTCCTACCAGTAAAAACCTACTACTACAACACCATCGGAGTTCTCTTGTTGACTTTTACCGGCAGCAGGTTTACCAGAAATGGGGTCATTCGCTAAGAAGATGCTGAGCTTATTCGGCTCCGCATATTTGTGCGAGAAAAACACTCTCAGTCGTGAAATTAAACAGGAACCGATTGAGGTCAAGGATGAGTGACTCCCACTTGGGTGGCGTTCTACGCATCTCAACAAGACCTGCTACTGCAGCTACATTCTATTAACATTAATGCTACCCCTATCACCTCCCTGTGATGCTGCTAATCCTGCATAATGCACGGGCATAAGTAGTACTAATCACATACCTGCATTTCCCATATCCCCTCCCTTTGATGCTGCTAATCCTGCATAATGCACGGGCACAAGTAGTACTAATCATACCTGCATTTCCCATATCCCCTCCCTGTGATGCTGCTAATCCTGCATAATGCACGGGCATAAGTAGTACTAATCACACACCTGCATTTCCCATAGATGCTGCTAATCCGCATAATGCACGGGCATGAGTAGTACTAATCACATACCTGCATTTCCCATAAATATGCTAAATTCCTCATGCAAATTAGNCCAGCTTAAATATACGCTCCAAGCCTGGTGGTGTTTCATTCAGACGCTGTCTTCCCGACAGACGTGTTCTTCACCTGAGGACGGCTGCTTGCGTTGTGGCCGAAACGTCGTGAGAATTATTTTATGATGTTTTCTTTTTATTATTTTATTATGTTTTATTTTATTTTATTATTGTGAGAATTGTATTTTATGANGTTTTATTTTATTTTATTATTTTTCCTTTGTGAGAATTGTATTTTATGATGTTTTATTTTATTATTTATTATTGTGAGAATTGTATTTAATGTTTATTTTTTATTTTATTATTTCCCTTTGCGAGAATTGTATTTTATGATGTTTTATTTTTATTTATTTCCCTGTGAGAATTGTTCCCTAGTTTTATTTTTTATTATTGTGAGAATTGTAATNATGTTTTATTTTATATTTCCCTTTGTGAGAATTGTATTTTATTGTTTTATTTTTTTTTATTTTATTATTTCCCTTTGTGAGAATTGTATTTATGATGTTTATTTTTTTTATTTTATTATTTCCCTTCTACGTGGTGACTTTACCGAAAGAGCCAAGAAGAAGCCAGACCTGGTCTCTGTTTTTCTGAAATCTAGATCTCAGTATGACCCTTCTCATTAGTGGCAGCAAGTTATCTGTTCCTTGATCAACCTCAAATTGAGTGTTTTGAACGGTAACATCTGTCACTATTAACAGTGAAAAGCCTCAAGCACACTAATGCACTTGGACTCATGGCACTTGTTTTATTAAAGTCTTGAATAAGTAAAAAATATGATGATTGTTTTTTTTAGTCAACATCTCACCACTGAGAGAGAGAGAGAGAGACAAGATACAACAGGGACCGGGATCGAACCCACGACCTCCTGTAGACCAGGCGAGGTAGTCAACATCTCACAGGGTCTAGGATCGAACCCACGACCTACTGTATACCAGGCGAGGTAGTCAACATCTCACAGGGTCCGGGATCGAACCCACGACCTCCTGTAGACCAGGCGAGGTAGTCAACATCTCACAGGGTCCGGGATCGAACCCACGACCTCCTGTAGACCAGGCGAGGTAGTCAACATCTCCCAGGGTCCGTGATCGAACCCACGGCCTCCTGTAGACCAGGCGAGGTAGTCAACATCTCACAGGGTCCGGGATCGAACCCACGACCTCCTGTACCAGGCGAGGTAGTCAACATCTCACAGGGTCTGGGATCGAACCCACGACCTCCTGTAGACCAGGCGAGGTAGTGAACATCTCACAGGGTCCGGGATCGAACCCACGACCTCCTGTAGACCAGGCGAGGTAGTCAACATCTCATCGCGAAGGGGGCGAACCGATGATGCCTTGAATAAAGGTGAGTTTGTACCAGTTAAAAGGGTCTGGGAAAAACCTACTATTATATTTTGCCACTGGTAAAAGAGATCTCATAGTGTAAATCTTACCCCGAGCTCCAATAGATATTGCACTGTGTTTGAGTTGTACGCCTTCTGGGATCGGCCCTACACCAATGGGGACTAGGCTCTAAAGAAAGCCTCTCGGGTGTGGATCAACCAAGGACGTCATTTACACCATCAGAGTTCTTCTTTTTGTTTGTTTTTTGCTATGTGGTGGTCATTGCAAACATGATGCCTTGAATAAAGGTGTCAGTTTGTACCAGTTAAAAGGGTAAAAACCTACTATTATATTTTGCCACTGGTAAAAGAGATCTCATAGTGGGGCGAATTTGTGAACGTGCAGTGCTGGGACGACTCCACCAGACTGGGCGCGAGAGAGGCGCGCTTCGTCCACCACTCGGGGTTGCAAGCGAGTGGGTGGATGAGTGGGTNGGTGAGTGGGTGGTGAGTGAGTGGNTGAGTGAGTTAAAAGGGTGAGTGGTGGGTGGTGGNTGATATTGTGGGTGAGTGGGTGTTGTGANTNGGTGAGTGAGAGTGTCGGGGTGAGTGGGTGGTGGGTGGTGGTGGTGAGTGAATGNTGGTAAGTAGTGAGTNNTGGTGAGTCAGTGTAGTGGTGTGGGTGTAGTGGTGGGGATGAGTGAGTGGGTGAGTGGGTGGGTGGGTGAGTGGTGGGTGAGTATCATCACATGGACATTTACANCAGCATCCACTCACCCACTCACCACCACCCACACCCACTCACCCACCCACACAGCCCACTCACCCANCCACTCACCCTCTCAACCAACCACTCACCACCCACTCACCCACNNANCACCACCCAACCACCACCACCCACTCACCCACCCANTCCCCCACCCACTCACCACCCCCTCACCACCACCATNACCANCCACCCACTNACCCACTCACCCACCCCACCCACNCACTCACTACCCACTCACCCACNACACCCACCACCCACCCACCCACTNACCCACCACCAACCTCACCCACCCANCCACTCACCCACCACACCCACCACCACCACTCACCACCACTCACACACCCACTCACCCACCCACCCACCCACTCACTCACTCACCCCACCCAACTCACCCACCCACTCACGCACTCACTCACCCACCACTCACCCACCCACCCANCCACTCACCACCCACTCACNCACCATCACTCACCACTCACCANCCCCCACCCACTCACCATCACCACTCACCCACCCACCCACTCACCCACTCACCCAGCCACACACCCACTCACCCACCCACCCACTCACTCACTGCACCCACTCACCCACCCCTCACCNACTCACTCACTCACTCACCCACCACCCACTCACCCACTCACCCAGCCACCCACCACTCACCACCCACCCACTCACTCACTCACCCACTCACCCACCCCCTCACCCACTCACCACCCACCCACCCANCCACTCACCANCCACCACCACCACCACCCACTCACACCCACCCACCACTCACCACTCACTCACCCACTCACCCACCACTCACCACCACCCACCACCCACTCACCCACTCACCCACTCACCCAGCACCCACCCACTCACCCACCCACTCACCACTCACCACTCACCNACTCACNCACCCACCCACTCACCACTCACCCACCACTCACCACCCACCCACTCACCCACCCACCCACTCACTCACCCACNCCACTCACCCCCACTCACCCACTCACTTACTACTCACCACNCAGCCACTCACCACTCATTCCCCACTNACCCACCACNCACTCANCCANCCACTCACTACTCACTCACNCACCCACCACTAACCCACCACCACCCNACTCACNCCACCCACCCACCCACTCACTNACCCACCACTCACCCCCTCACCACTCACCCACTCGCCCACCACCCATCACNCACTCACCACTCACACCACTCACTCACCCACCCACTCACNACTCACTCACACTCACCCACCACCCACCCACCCACTCACCACCACCACNANACTNACTCACTCATCATCCACCANACCCACTCACACTCACTNACCCACTCACTCACTNACCCACCACTCATCCACCACCACCACCNACTCACNCACCCACTCACCCACTCACTCACCCACTCACCCACTNACCNACTCACTCACCCACCCACTCACCCACTCACCCACTCACTCACCCACTCACCCAGCCACCCACCCACTCACCCACTCACCCACTCACCCACTCACTCACCCACCCACTCACCCACCCACCCACCCACTCACCCACCCACTCACTCACCCACTCACCCACTCACCACTCACTCACACCCACTCACCCACTCACTCACTCACACTCACCCTCACCCAGCCACCCACCCACTCACCCACTCACTCACTCATCCANCCACTCACTCACCCACTCACACTCGTCCACCACCCACTCATCCACCCACCACACTCACCCACCCTATCACTCACTCACACCCACTCACCCACCCACTCAAAAANAGGGGTAGAGAGAGANAAGGGGTAAGGTGTAAGAAGAATTAGACCAGAGCTTGAAATATTTCGTGAAATATTTCATTCAAACGGGAAGCGGGGGGGGGGGGCGGTGGCACATAAATCAAATCATTGAGAAAAAAATCCCAAAAAATCTGAATGATGAACGAGGCAAAGCTCCGACTCCACCGAGCGTATTCCCGTTTCCTCTGATGGCGAAGAAAGAGACGCAATTGTCACATCCGGAAATGTCC
The DNA here is from genome assembly GCA_018977245.1 of Lethenteron camtschaticum. Classification (NCBI taxonomy): domain Eukaryota; kingdom Metazoa; phylum Chordata; class Hyperoartia; order Petromyzontiformes; family Petromyzontidae; genus Lethenteron; species Lethenteron camtschaticum. Next base: position 37,752 of record WFAB01002219.1, read on the forward strand.
CCGCATGGTCCCGTGCATTAAGTGACGGCATTTCTCGTCAGCTGGGCGACAGTTTCGGCGAGCGGGAAGGATGCGGGTGGAACGGGGTGGGTCAGGAGGGCATCTTGTCGTGTTGTTGTTGTGTCATAAGACACAGAGTGACACACACACACACAGAGGGTGACACACAGAGACACAGACAGACACAGACACACACAGACACACACAGAGACACACAGACACAAACACAGACACACACACAGACCCACACACAAACACAGAGACACACTCTCAGACACACACACAGACACACAGAGACACACAGAGAGTGACACACACACACATACACACACACAGACACACACAGACACAGAGTGNCCGACACACAGACACACACACACAGACACAGAGTGACCGACACACAGACACAGAGTGACAGACACACACAGAGGGTGACACAGACACAGAAACACACACACAGACATAGACACACAGACACACACACACAGACACAACAAGTGACACACACACACACACAGACACACACAGACACACACACAGAGTGACACACACACAGACACACACACAGACACACACACACACACAGACACACAGACACACACACAGACACACACACACAGAGTGNCACACACACACACAGACACACACACAGAGTAAACAAACACACAGAGACACACACAGACACACACACAGACACACACGAGTGNCACACACACACACACACAGACACACACAGAGACACAACACACAGAGACACACACACAGACACACACACACAGACACACACAGACATACACAGAGAGAGAGAGAGAGCAAAGACTCCGACAAATACTGAGTAACACAAACCCACAGAGACCCACAGAGACCCATACAGAACCATGGAGACCCACAGAGACATTGATTTCATCTTCTTGGTTCTTTCGGTAAAGTCATCACGTAGAAGGGAAATAATAATAATAATAAAACATTATAAAACAATACAAAGGGAAGTAATAAAATAATAGAAATAAACATTATAAAATACAATTCTCACAAAGGAAGTAATAAATAATAGAAATAAAACATTATAAAATACAATTCTCACAAAGGGAAGTAATAAAATAATAGAAATAAAACATTATAAAATACAATTATCATAAAGAAGTAATNAAATAATAAAATAAACATAATAAATATAATTCTCACGACGTTTCGGCCACAACGCAAGCAGCCGTCCTCAGGTGGAGAACAGGTCTGTCGAGTAGACAGAATCTTGTGATTGAATGTAGAAAGTGTTAATTGTTTTTGTAAATCCTTTATATTAAGTTCGCTTGCTTGCGCGCTTAGGACCGATCAAATCTTTCGCTCGTTTTTTAACCCACTTCCCGTGATCCAATCGAGCTGACATTTTGCACACAGACTCGTTGTGCGTGACAATTAATGTTCGTGAAAATTTTTTCTAAAATTTTACACTTTTTAGGAAAAAAAATTTCATATTTAATTACCAATTGATCAAATGAAATTCTTACTCAAGAAAACAGAAATGAATGATAAAATAAAATCGATGCCACGCATATAAAGGATTTATAGTGAAAAACTTTGTTTTTACGGGTTAATTTTTAAATCCTTTATATTAAGTTCGCTTGCTTGCTTGCTTAGGACCGTTCAAATCTTTCGCTCGTTTTTTAACCCACTTCCCGTGATCCAATCGAGCTGACATTTTGCACACAGACTCGTTGTGCGTGACACTTGATTTCGTAAAAAATTCAAAATTCACTTTTAGGNAAAAAATTTTCATATTTAATTTAAAATACCAATGTGTCAAATGATCTTACTCAAGAAAACAGCCAAATGAATGATAAAATAAACCGATGCCACGCATATAAAGGATTTATAGTGAAAACTTTGNTTTTACGGGTTAATTTTAAATCCTTTATATTAAGTTCGCTTGCTTGCGTGCGCTAAGGACTGTTCAAATCTTTTGGTCGNTTTTTAACCCACTTCCCGTGATCCAATCGAGCTGACATTTGCACACAGACTCGTTGTGCGTGACAATTAATGTTCGTGAAAAAAATCAAAAAATTTTACACTTTTTAGAAAAAAAATTATATTTAATTTAAAATACCAATGGATCAATGAAACTCTTACTCAAGAAAACAGAAATGAATAATAAATAAAAGATACCATATAAAGGATTTATAGTGAAAACTTGTTTTTACGGGTTAANTTTTTAAATCCTTTATATTAAGTTTGCTTGCTTGCTTAGGACCGTTCAAATCTTTCGCTCGTTTTTAACCCACTTCCGTGATCCAATCGAGCTGATATTTTGCACACAGACTCGTTGTGTGACAATTAATGTTCGTGAAAATTTTTTTCAAAATTTTACACTTTTTAGGAAAAATTAATTATATTTAATTTAAAATACAATGGTCAAATGAAATTCTTACTCAAGAAAAACAGAAATGAATATAAAATAAAATCGATGCACGCATATAAAGGATTTATAGTGAAAAACTTTGTTTTACGGGTTAATTAAATCCTTTATATTAAGTTCGCTTGCTTAGACCGTTCAAATCTTTCGCTCGNTTTTTAACCCACTTCCCGTGATCCAATCGAGCTGACANTTTGCACACAGACTCGTTGTGCGTGACAATTGATGTTCGTGAAAAAAATTTCAAAAATTTACACTTTTTAGGNAAAAAATTTATATTTAATTACCAATTGATCAAATGAAATTCTTACTCAAGNAAAACAGAAATGAATGATAAAANAAAATCGATGCCACGCATATAAAGGATTTATAGTGAAAAACNTTGTTTTTACGGGTTAATTAAATCCTTTATATTAAGTTCNCTTGCTTGCACGCTGAGGACCGTTCAAATCTTTCGCTCGTTTTTAACCCACTTCCCGTGATCCAATCGAGCTGACATTTTGCACACAGACTCGTTGTGCGTGACAATTAATGTTCGTGAAAAAAAATTCAAAATTTTACACNTTTTAGGAAAAAAATATTTTATTTTACNAATGGTCAAATGAAATTCTTACTCAAGNAAAACAGAAATGAATGATAAAATAAAACCGATGCCACGCATATAAAGGATTTATAGTGAAAAACTTTGTTTTACGGGTTANTTTTTAAATCCTTATAGCTTGCTTGCTTANGACCGTTAATTTCGGTCGTTTTTAACCCACTTCCCGTGATCCAATCAGCTGACATTTGCACACAGACTCGTTGTGCGTGACAATTAATGTTCGTGAAAAAAATCCAAAATGTTCACNTTTTAGGGAAAAAAATTATATTTAATTCCAGCTTTGGTGCAATGCAATCAGACCCATAGAGCCATCTCAAGCCAGAGGACGAGAGACTCTAGCCGCCACGCATATAAAGGATTTAGAGTGAAAAACTTTGTTTTACGGATACTTATAGGATACGTTTATAATATCATCTTTAGAGATGTCCACATTATATATTTTTCTTCCGCAGTTTTAGTTGAAAATGCTCTTAAAACTGANGTGATAGACTAAAAACTGATTCCAGGCAGACCCACAGAGACACACAGAGACACACAGACGACACAAATACACAGAGCAAGAGATACAGAGCCACGAGATCGAACACGAGATCCAGAGTACCAGGCCAGAGATAGAACCCACGATNCACAGAGACCACAGAGATCGAGATNCACAGAACCCCATCCAGAGCAAGAGATCGAGATAGAACACGAACCAGAGTACCAGAGACACAAGATCACAGAGCCACAGAGGACCAGATACACAGAACCACATACACAGAGCATCAGATNCCAGAGATCACACGAACCACGACACAGCCAGATACACAGAGNCCAAGACACAGTTAGTACAGAGATNCAAGAGACAAGAGCCAGAGACACAGAGATACACAGNGATACACAGAGCNCAGAGACACAGAACCAGATACCAGAGTCCAGGACCCATACACAGAGAACACAGAGACAGATCCAGAGCACAAGATACAAACAGAGGAGATCCAGAATACCAAACCCACAGAGATCACAATCAAATCNGGAATACAAAATATTAAAACCGTTGGAAAACCACAGAANAAGTGCGTTANCNTAGTGGTTCAAAGTCNACACAGAAGACGAGATAATNGCGAGTTNGCGCAGAACCACACNCAAGTCTGAGAGCCGCAGAGACCCACAAAGACACAGAGACCCACAGAGATACATAGAGACCCACAGAGATCCAGAGACACAGAGACCCATATAGAGACACATAGAGACCACAGAGACATAGAGACATAGATATATAGAGGCCCATATAGAGACCCACAGAGACCCACAGAGNTACGTGACAGTACCGTAGAGACACACAGACACACAGAGACAGAGACACACAGAGAGAGACACAGAGACACAGAGACCCAGAGACCCACAGAGACCCACAGAGACACACAGAGACAGAGACTCACAGAGACCCACAGAGACTCACAGAGACCACAGACACAGAGACCCAGAGACTCACACACAGAGCACAGAGATACATAGAGACAGAGACCCAGAGATCACAGAGACACAGAAACAGAGACCCACAGAGACAGAGACACACAGAGATCCAGAGACACACAGAAACACACAGAGACACATAGAGACATAGAGACCACAGAGCNCAGAGACCCAAAGAGATACACAGAGACCCACAGAGATNCCAGAGACCCACAGAGACACACAGAGACCCACAGAGACCCATCGAGACACAGAGACCCACAGAGACACACAGAGACAGAGACCCACAGAGACCACAGAGACCCACAGACACAGACCACAGAGACCCATAGAGACCACAGAGACCCACAGAGAACNCAGAGACCCACAGAGACNCACAGAGACACACAGAGACCCATAACCAGAGACCCATACCCACAGAGACCTCACAGAGACACACAGAGANACCAGAGACTCACAGAGACTCACAGAGACCCACAGAGACCATAGCGACCACAGACACTCACAGAGACCCAAAGAGACCAGAGATACATAGAGACCCACAGAGACCCACAGAGATCCAGAGACCCACAGAGACACNGAGAGACCCACAGAGANCCAGAGACCACAGAGATACATAGAGACCCACAGAGACCACAGANCCAGAGACCACAGAGACACAGAACCCACAGAGACACAGAGACACACAGAGACCCAGAGANCCAGAGACCCAGAGACAGAGACCNACAGAGACCCATAGAGACCCACAGAGACACAGAGACCCACAGAGACAGAGACCCACCACTTTAGAGACCCACAGAGACCACAGAGACCACAGAGACCAAAGACTCACAGAGACACACAGAGACCCACAGAGACCATAAAGANTCCAGAGACACACAGAGACACAGAGACCATAGAGACCACAGACACCAGAAACCCACAGAGACCCATAGAGACCACAGAGAACNCAGAGACCCATAGAGACCCACAGAGATCCAGAGACCNACAGAGACCCATAAAGACCACAGAGGCAAACACAGAGACCCACAGAGACCCCAGAGACACACAGAGACCCATACAGAGACCACAGACACTCAGAGACCCACNGAGACCCACAGACAGAGACAGACACCACAGAGACCACAGAGACCACAGAGACCCACAGAGACCCACCAGAGACACACAGAGACCACAGAGACCCTAGANCACAGAGACCCACAGAGACCCATAGCGACCCACAGACACAGAGACCCACAGAGANCCATAGAGACCACACCACCAGAGACCCAGAGACCCACNGAGACACAGAGACCAGAGACCCAAAGACACACAGAGACACAGAGACCCACAGAGACCCAGACACAGAGACCCACAGAGACCAGANCCACAGACACATCACAGAGACCCACAAGACCACAGAGACCACACAGACTTGACNCAGACCATAGAGACCCAGATCACANCAGAGACACAACACACACAGANACAGAGATACACCAGAGACTATACACACAGAGACCACAGAGACCCCACNCAGAGNCCACAGACCACAGAGANTCCAGAGACCCACAGAGACCAGACCACAGACANTCACAGAGACCCAGAGACCACAGAGATACATAGAGACCNACAGAGACACAGAGATNCACAGAGACACACACAGAGAGACCCACAGAGACGCACAGCTACAGAGACACACAGAGACCCACAGAGACCACAGAGACCACAGATCACACCCGAAANCCAGAGACCATAGAGACCCTAGAGACCCACAAAGACCCAGAGACNCAGACCAGAGACCACAANCCAGAGACCCACAGACCCAGACCACAGAGACCACACAGAGACCCAGAGATATAGAGACCCAGAGACCCACAGAGATCCCAGCGACCACAGACACCACAGAGACCACAGAGACCATAGAGACCCACAGAGACCAGANCCATAGAGACACACATACCACAGAGACCACAGAGACCCACAGACACAGAGACACACAGAGANCCACAGAGACCATAGACCACAGACACACAGAGACCCACAGAGANCNACAGAGACCACAGAACNCACAGAGACCCAGAGACCCACNGAGACCCACAGAGACCCAGAACAGAGANCCACAGAGACCCATNAAGACCACAGAGACNCCAGAGATNCNCAGAGACCCACAGAGANCCACAGAGACCACATAGACNACAGAGACCACACACAGAGACCACAGANCCAGAGACATAGAGACCACAGAGANCNAAGAGATACAGAGTTGACACAGAGACACAGAGACCACAGAGATACACAGAGACACAGAGATCCCAGAGACCCACAGACACACAGAGCCAGACACNGAGANACAGAGAGACCCAGAGACATAGAGAGCACAGAGACCATAGACAGAGANCCGAGANACACNCAGAGACCCAGAATAGACACAGANACCAGAGACCACANAGACCNCNCAGAGACCACAGAGANCCACAAGACCACAGAGCCAGAGACCCCCACAGACANCCAGAGACCACAGACCAGAGACCCCCACAGANACCCAAGACCCACAGACACCAGAGACANAGAGANCCATAGAGACCACAGAGACCCAAGACGGCACAGAGACNCACAGACTACACAGAGCCATGACATCAGACCAGACCAGAGAGACCACAGACAGAGACAGAGNCTGACACAGAACCACAACAGAACCAAGAGACCAGANANCNCAGAGCCACAGAGACAGAGACACACAGANCCACCAGTCACCTCACTCACCCATAGAGACCCAAGAGATACACAGAANCCACGAGNCCAGATCACACAGAGACATAGGANGAACAGAGACCACAGAGGACCACGAGCAGNNCACAGAGACCNGNACCACAGANACCATAGAGCATGCCAGACCAGATACAGAGACCCATAGAGANCCACAGAGAGCCAGAANCCNCAGAGNCCAGAGCACACGAGACCCATAGAGACACACAGGANNCNGAGACNCACAGAGACACAGAGACNCACAGAGACCATAGACAACACGAGACGACCTACACTAGACCCAGAGNCNCCNGAANACAGGACAGGCNAGNCCATTAGAANCCACGAAGGTTCCCATCATAGANNCCACTAGATCACCACAGAGCNCACNGAGACACACTAGAGTANCCAGACACTACACAGAGNCCCATAGAGTAGCCCACAGNCNGAAACTCANCNTTGTGTATAGTATGATAGGGACCANNTTNGCATACACAAGGACNTGTCANNAGTGTCANCAAGTNGTGTTNANTGCANANCACGCTACGTGCANACTGCAAGTNGCTCAGGCGTAGTAGAGNGTGGGTANNAGCGTGTGNTGAGTGNGAGTGTGNGAGGATAGTGNAGTGNGATGAGTGNGAGTATGCTNGTGAGTGAGTGTGTGAGTGANTGNGTGNNGTAGTGATATGGNGAGNGTGGATNGTGTGACGTGNAGNNGAGTGGAGTGCAATGTAGTGTATNGTGGAGTAGTNGANTGNNNTGNAGTGNGTGAGTGTGAAGTGANTNGATGNAGGTGNGAGTGTGTATGAGTAGNNGATGTNGAGNTGAGTGGAGTGTATGAGTGTGTGTGAGTGTANAGTGTATGAGTAGTATGTGGATAGTGTGGAGTGAGTGGAGTGTTNTGCAGTNGNTNCTGTGGATGAGTGTGTGTATGAGTGGAGTGANTGTATTGTAGGAGTGNNGTGTNTGAGTGTGNGAGTGNGAGTGAGNNTGNNAGAGATGATGAGTTAATGTNTATNGTGTAGTATGTGTGATGTGNNTAGTGNGAAGTGGTGTATNGTGGTGGGAGTGTATGAGTGNGATGAGTGTGNGTGGATNGTNNGTGTGATATGTGGAGATAGNNTGAGTGTGTGTATNNTGGAGTGAGTAGTATNGTNTGTATGANTNGTNNNTGTGANGTNGTNNNGTGTNTGTNTGGTGAGTNNTGTATGATGTAGNGANNGAGTGTGTGTATGTATGAGTGTTATTGTGAGNGTAGTGAGTGNGTGTGAGTNTGTGANTGGAGTGTAGTAGNNNTGNGTGAGAGATGAGTNGATTGTGGATGAGTGNGATGTNGTAGNNNGGANTGNGAGTAGTAGTATGATAGTGTGTAGGAGTGTTCGGGTGTGNGTGTAGATNNTGTATGAGTGNGTNNGTGTNGTGGTGNGTGTATNGTGCCCCTGATGTGTGAGTGAGGAGTGTGTTGACGTGTGATGTGTNGTGTGAGTGAACGTGNGAGTGTGNGTNGANNNGTGNGAGNNATGGTAGNNNTGGAGTGCAGTGTGNGATGTNGTGTGNNGTGNNTAGTGTGNGANTAGTGCAATTNTANTGTGTCGGTGTAGGTCANTGTGGTNNTGGAGTGTATAGTAGTAGGTTNAGTAGGTGTAGTGGGACANTGTATNTTATATGAGTGNANNGGTGNAGAGNGNGTCAGTGTGTGTATNGCTGATAGTAGTNNGTGCTGATCTGTGTGAGGTNTGTAGNGTGNAGTNNNTGTGACAGGTTAATGTCTNTGTGANTGGTGAGTGCTNCGGTTGTNGANTGTATGAGTAGTGTAGAGTGTGTGTGTAGTNGTTGAGTGTNNNGTNATTNGTNTATGAGTGNGAGTGTATGAGTGATCCAAAGAACACAGGNTGAGTATGTGACTATCCTTTGTGCAAGCACTTCCAAGAGTTCTTGAACAGTGAGCCTGGTGNCATTTGGGGAGCGATCGTCGAGGTGTTTCGGCCTTTCACACGTACACCCTCCCCAAAGGCGGCAGCGAAAGGGTGATCAATTCTGCTGCATCCATTACCCAATTAGTCAAGGAGTTGCCTTGTTGTTGATAGCAGAGGTGTGGACTCGAGTCATGTGACTTGGACTCGAGTNAGACTNGAGCATGAATTTGNTGTTCAGACTCGACTTGGACTTGCATAACAATCTTTGTNCCACCTCTGAGTGGTGTGGACTNAGTCATGTGACTTGGACTCGAGTAGNCTCGAGTGTGCATAATTTGNTGACTTCAGACTCGCTTGGACTTGCATAACAATGACTTTGTNCCACTCTGAGCTGGTGTGGACTCGAGTCATGTGACTTGGACTCGAGTNAGACTGGAGTCATGAATTTGATGACTTCAGACTCGACTTGGACTTGCNTAACAATGACTTTGTCCACTCTANTGGTGTGGACTCGAGTCATGTGACTTACTCGAGTAGNCTCGAGTGCAGAATTTGATGATTCAGACTCGACTTGGACTTGCATAACAATGACTTTGCCACCTCTGACTGGTAGTGGACTCGAGTCATGGACTTGGACTCGAGTAGACTCGAGTATGAATTTGATGACTTCAGACTCGCTTGACTTGCATAACAATGACTTTGCCACCTCTGGTTGGTAACTCCATGGGTTGGACAGTGTCCTCCTCTGAGTAGCATTGNTGACTGTACTCCTGGTCTCACTTTGGGGCCCAGTGTATAGTGTGTNGTGATATTGTCCCAGTGTGTNGTGTATGGAGTGACGTNGTGTAAGTGNGTGTGTTGGTNGTGTATNGTGAGTGGATGTGGNAGTTATAGGGTNGTGTATAGTGNGTAGTGTAGNGTGTAGTAGTGTGTATGTNTNNAGTGAAGTGTANAGTGTATGTCGNNTAGTGCTAGTGTAGTTAGTAGTAATGNGAGTGTGTGAGNGTCATANTGTATNTNGAGTGGTAGTGTATAGTAGNAGTANTGTAGTGNATAGTGAGTNGTGTATATTGNAGTGCANTAGTGNATAGTGAGTNGTGTATATTGNGTGTATAGTATAGTGTAGTGATTGAGTGTNTGTATAGTGAGTAGTGTGAGTTGNATAGTGTATAGGTAGTATAGTGNGTGTGNGTGTNAGTGNAGTGNNTAATAGTGTATGATNGTGTNGTGTAGTGTGAGTGTAGTATTTGTATAGTGCATNTAGTGTAGTGTATAGTGTGTGTTATATTGAGTGAGTTGTATAGTNATGTGTAGNGTGANTAATGTAGTGTAGGTATAGTGTATGTTCAGTGTAGTGTATGTGTAGTAGTGTATAGTGTATAGTGTGTATNGTGTGTGTATAGTGTAGTGTATAGTGTAGCTGATAGTGTAGTGTAGTAGTGATCTAGTGTAGTAGTGTATGTGTGTGTGTAGTGTAGTAGTGTATAGTGTGTGTGTATGTGTAGTGCATNATGTTTGCAATAACCACAACACAAGCAGTNAAAATACAAACAAAAGAAACAACTCTAGTATGATGTATAATNTATGCACTGTCCTTGAATTGCATTATACACACTGCACNATACACTACANACTACTACACTACACTATACACACNACTACTACACNAACACTGACAATACACCTACATACACTACTGACANAAACACTGAGCCTGACANCTACACACGCATTGCGANATACANACACTACCTACTCACANCACACTATACAGACACTATTCACTNCAACTCACANACTATACACGACTACNCNATACATACACTAGTACTACNNACNCCTACATACAATTATACNCCTNNACAATGACACCTACACCTAACAACTATACACCTACNCNATACATACACTACAAANACTATACACTACTAGCATATACCACTACAATATACTAACAATTATACACCTAGCAATTATCCACTACACTATACCTACTACACNACTAAATTATACACACTATCNCATACACTAACNANACACTACACTACTACACTATACAACTATACANACACTATACACTAACTACACTACACTANACACTATACNCTACTACACTACTACTATACTACCANACTATATACTACNNCTACAACTACTATACNACTACACATACTACACNCATNCACTNCACACTATAACTACACAATACACNANCACANTNNACTATACNCNCTACNCNANACTATACACACCTACACTATACACACACTATATACACCACGCATTAACACNACACTACTATATACNTACTACTACAACACNTAATCACTACGTCANACACCACTACTGGGACAACTATACCACNCNACTATACACNACNCTATCACNCTACANACTATACACACACATATATACACAAACTAAACTATACACTATACACTATNCTNAACCACACACTATACATACACTACCAAACTACTACTAACTACTACACCTANANNACACCTACAACNACTAGGTGCNACACAANAACACTACTNCACCACTATNAACACTACACTACTACACTACACACNANACATATACACACACACNCACACTATACTACANTATACTACACACTACACTATACACACACTNCACACTACACNATACTACNCGCACTACACTATACAACACTATACACNAACTATANATNCACTANAACTATACTACTATACACNAACTATATACNACACTACATACACNAACAACACTACACTATAAACTACACTACACTATACTACNTATNCNCACAACTACGACTACACTACTACACTCACAANNANACTACACTATACACTACCTACTACNCNATACACTNCTACACTATACACACTATACACACACTATACTATACTACTATACCACAACCTAACAANACCTAACNCTNACACTACACTATCACTATACTACACACACTNCACTATACTACACTATACACTACNACACTACAACTATACACCTACACTACTATACACATACANACACTCACACTATAGCNCTNACTACTANCTATACACTNCTATACACTACTACTACACATATACCNCNACAACTATACACTACACTATACAACACTATACACTATACACTACACACCCCTGGCGACCGCCTTCTAACACAGGACAGGTCTCTGTGGGTGCGTTTCAGCCAGTGACGCAGCTCCTGCAGCACGCTGTAGACACGGACTCGCTGATCCCAGTCGCTCCATCTCCGCACGGGAGGTTCCTGGGCGGTGGCGGTGGTGGTGGGTGGTGGTGGTTGTTGTGGTTGTTGTGGTTGTTGTTGTTGTTTTCGTGGTGGTCGTGGTGTGGTGGTGGTGGTGGTGGTGGTGCTGGTGGTGGTGGTGGTGGTGGTGTGGTGGTGGTGGCGGTGGTGTGGCGGTGGTGGTGGTGTGGGTGGTGGCGGCGGTGGTGGTGGTGGTGGGGGTGGTGGTGGTGGTGTGGTGGTGGTGGGTGGTGGTGTGGTGGTGGTGGCGGTGGTGGTGGTGGTGGTGGTGTGCGGTGGTGGTGGTGGCGGTGGTGGCGGTGGTGTGATGGTGGTGGTGGTGGTGGTGGCGTGCGGTGGGCGGTGTGGG